>OX418225.1:17975512-18100974 GCA_948455865.1 Conomelus anceps | reverse complement strand
GATTCGGATATCGAATCTAGCTAGGTATTTCGACTCTTCCTCTTAACCTTTTTTTACATTTATTTTCTCGTGCAAGTCGGTTGGAAACATTCCATTCGAATTCATTTTATATTCTGCTAACAAGCGACTGAATCGATGTATATATCGAGTATCGATTCTGAAAAAAGTTGATAGGCGACTTTGGATGATGTCTGTGAAGTACCACTGGAGTAGAATTTTTAGTGCACCCTCTCTGTACCGTGTCAGTAACTATACGATTCGAATGCCAATACACGGAACATGCATTAAGCGTGCCCTTTTCGTATGTATTTGCGTGCGGAGTGGATTGCTAAATACCCATCTTACTCGAATAAATACTTAGGGCTTCAGATACTGATGGGCCCAGTACGTTTTTGTTCCGTCATGAATACTGCATTTCCGATTCAGTTCAAATACTGTCTATTGCCATAATAATTATATAAATATCATTAATGAAAAAACGAGAAAATGTTTTACGATTCACACTTGAAATTTCAGGATACATTCATTTCAGTAGGCCTACATTTTTCAGCTTACATAAGCGTAGACACGGGTTGCTGATATTAAAGAGTTTGACAAATTCATGCCACAGAACCGAGCATTGGCCGAGGCCCGACTTAGGTCAGTATCTTTGGACTCCCCACATACACATATATATGTATACAGAACATTTACATTGAACATAATTTATATCAGTCTGGATACACTTAGTTAGAGACTTATATCTTCACAAACCGAATAAAAAGGGGAAAAATCACTATAAAATTCTAAAATACTGTTAGTAAAATACAATCTTAGGGGAAATAACAAGAAAAGAACACAAAAAGGCAACATAGTTTGCAAACACATTCACTTGGCTAATGATAAAAAAATTCTTTAAAACAAGACTAATCAGACAGACCATGTTGCTCCTGGATCATGATAAAATCATAGAATGATGGATCTTAGAATGAAATCGTATTATAATTGAAAAAGTCTACACCGTATTGAAATTTTTCATTCTTTGAAGTTTTTCAAAATTTATTAATTTGTGCAATTTAGGAAAATTCTCATCTTCTTTGAACAAATAGAATTGATGAATTTTGTAGGATTTCATTACAATTTCAAAACTGTGATTTCTGTGCTGAGAAGTGTGAAAAAATTTCAACGTTCTCCTCTGAAAGAGGAGTGCAATTTCCAGATAGTGAGTAGGGGCAAACGGCTAAGATCTGTCAGATTTGTTGAAAAATCTATCTAAATTGCTTGCATTTTGCTTAATTGCTCAATATTCGCTCCTTATTACTATGCTATTAAGTTGATACGTTTTCCCAGTGGAGAAATTTTGTTCAATGTAATAATTATTATACACTCATTTTATTATAATTGGAGCATACCTTGGAGGGAGGGGCCATGTCCCCCAGCCCCCGAAATGACGCTCCTGCCCTGGAAAATTCAAGCTATTGGTACGGGTTCTATCTCTGAAATAACGCTGGCAACACTTAAATTTAATACTCGCACTTTATTACCGACAACACGCACTAATCAGTAATTTCACGCGAAATAAAGCAATCAGAAACAGATAAATCGATAATGTCCAGCTAATAAAGAATTGGCAATATTACTGTACAATGAGCAATCCCTAACTTCTAAAAGGACGGCCAAATATTAAATAATAACTGTTCAATAAACTGTCCGATAATTCAAGAAGAAACGCCTAAGAAGAACAAATAAAACTTACGTAGCACAAGTCCGAATTAGAATAATACCCAAGAGTATAAGTCCACTTATATAAAATGTAAAGGAAGTCTCACTAATACAGTCACAATATACTGCGATTATCACTTTAACGACAAACGTTTGTATTATGAACAGAACTGCCACTTGTTATGTCAATGAGATTCAATCGATGAATGAAACTGATGTTTACCTTTCACTTTATATACATTTAATGTTCCAGAAAGACTGAGAGGGTTCTATATTTTTCTATCATAAAATAAACAGATAGAACATTCTCCATTCACCGAGACTATTTTAATTGCCGAGATAAGAATATTCCAAAGGCGAGGAGAGTACGGGGAATAGTAAACAATCATGCCAATTAGCTACGACCGGAAGACTTATTGACCCTGGCAGATATTTATACTTCGTTCATTTTCCATAACACCATCAATCATAACACTTGTTGAAATGATTTCCAATAAGAAATAATATAAATTTTGATTAGCTGTCACAGCCGAGTGGCTAAAATCGCAGTGTCAGGTTGACACACTGTTGTAAAACTCAACTCTTTCCAAGATTCCATGACAAAAGAAGAGCCCTGCTATTTGCACAGCAATCGTGTGAGCGGCACGTTTTTTTATTATCAGCGTTCTTTTCCAATCTAGAACAAGCAGCTGGTCAGAGCTCGAACTTGCAACGCTTGACCGGCAATCGTCAACAGTTTCAAGCTCCCTACTGATCCCCTCAATTCCCCTAACTTATCCCTCGCAATTCCTTTTTCCCCATCATACCTTCTTCCTGATATTCAATCGTACGCCGCCAAATACCATGAAATACCAACAGTGCCATTTTTGTGGTTTTCCTTCTTCGTCTTATTTTTCCTCTCCTTTTCCTTCTATCGTTATTTCTTTCTTACTGCTGAATGCTTGCAATGAAAGCACCAAAGACCAATGATGTGCAAGCCATCAATCACCAGCCACTTTTTGCACTAGAAAGGAGAGCTTCCCATCCAGTAATGTGTTGCTGATGTATTTCATTTCGTGGGATGTATTTATTGGTTTTGTTCGGATTCTTTCTTGCTGATGGTGTTTCGCGAGACATCTGGGTGAATTTTTCCCCCTGAAATATCAGAATATGTAAAAGGGAGTTTGAAAATCAATAAAAATTAGGTTAAAAATGAAGAGTATGACTAGACGGTAGTAGATGTAGATCATCTTGCTTGATGAAGGAAGTAGAATATTGAAAATTGGTGAAAACTGTCGTTATTGAAAAGTACGCGATGAATGTAAATAGGCAATAATGAACTTGATAACCAATGATAACTCAAAATTGAGCAAAAGTATGGAAAGTAGATGAACTATCTTGCTTGAAAATTTAAAATCAATATTAAAGTGCTGTAAAGTTGTATAGTTATTAAAAAGTACAAAGAGTGCTAATAGGCTATAAGGAGCTTCAAAATCAATGATAATTAGATAAACAATGAAATTATGGGAATTAGATGATTTAAAAACATTCGGAAATAAAAAGTAAAATTTACCTGATGATAGGAATTAGGAATAAAAACCATAATGTGATTTTCTTCTCAAAATTCAGAATTATTCAGGTGTACTTTTTTTGGATTTTTCCATTAAAGCATTTTTCATTGGGAAACTGTATTAATTAAAATAATTGAATGAATCAAATTCAAATTCAAATTTATTTATCAAAAACATTTTACAATACAATGAATGGATAATATAATATTATATATAATACAATTTATAATAATTTCATGCCTCAAGTTTTTTTTAAATATAAAAATGTAATTAATAAATTAATATACCCCACTATAATACTATGTGTTGGGGTTTTTCTACTTCAAATGTTTTCTATATTACTCAAGATATTAATCAGTTATTAGAATAATGAAAAGAATCAGTTATTAGAATAGTTTGATGTTTTGTTGGATTATTGGAATTCTAAGGTACACGTATGTTTGTTTTATTCTGAGGTTAATTCCTGCTGGGTATGAGATTTTTCAGACTGCCATTTTCACTTCTATAAACCGACATGAAATTATAATGGTTCCATATGATTTTCTTATTATTCCCATATTATAATTAGATCCCATATTATAATTTTCATCGGTTCCTGCGTTGAAAGTTTCAATTACAATGGTCCCATATGATTTTTTATTATTCCCATATTATACCATTTCAATTTTTCATTAGGAAACTCTTTCTAATGAGTAGACTGTTTTCATTAGAATAATTGAATGAATCAGTAATTAAAATAGTTGAATGTTGGAGTGTTGGAATTCTAAGGTCTAATAAGTAATCTATGTTTGTTTTATTTCGAGGTTAATTCCTGCTAGGTCTAAGATTTTTCAGACTGATTGTCAAATCCCATTTTCACTTCTATAAAGTGACATGATATTATAATGGTCCCATAACCTGCGTTCTCCTAGGCACTCTTTGTGAGGGTGACCGATTAGATTGGCCTGCAAAAAAGACACTGTTCTCTGCTGTAAAATTACTTCCCGGTGGTTCGGAATCCACCTAAAACTGTAGGTCCTGCTCATCAATCACCATCATCTGCTATTCAACAGTAAGCCTATTAGTCTTAACTTCAAAATTTGAGTTATCTGAATATTTCCCGTGTTATTAAACTCTATATCTTTTGGGGAGACTTATGGCAAGTTTTGGCCAGTTCATTACTCACGCACAGTTCTCAGACCTCAGACCTTCTATAAATATAGAAGTTACGATAGAATATGATTTTATTATTATTCCCATATTATAATTAGGTCCCCTATTATTCATCCCATATTATGATAGGTCCCATATTATAATTTTCATCGGTTCCTGCATTGAAAGTATCTTTCTAATGTTATATGTTAAGTTAAGTTACTTCTATTGATTGACATGACATTTTAATTATCCCATATGATGATTGAGTGCTGCTATTCTACAGTAAGCCTATTAGTCTTAACTTCAAAATTTGAGTTATCTGAATATTTCCCGTGTTATTAAACTCTATATCTTTTGGGGAGACTTATGGCAAGTTTTGGCCAGTTCAACGTGGACGTTACCAGAACAATAATTTATGATATTTCTCATTACCTATCTTACACACAACAAATTCTTACTGTTCTAAACTCAAAGTTACATTACTCATAAATTACTTTATAAAGTGTTATTAGAAGATAAGTTTGTTCTAATTTTCATCAGTTCTTGCATTGAAAGTTTCTTTCGAGAGTTCTCGTCTATTGAAGTTCCTTGTTTAGTTGTTCTTTTCTTGATTCAAAAATTGGTAAAAATTTGCATAATACTGCAGCTCCAGTACTTTACAACATTTGGAAGTTAGCTCCCTAGAAGTCTAATATTGTTTAGCAATTCTTGTAAAAGCTAAATAGTTTACAATATTCAGAGTGCTTCAGAAATGAATGTGAATTCTGATAGAATTGAGGTTGCATAACTTTTGTACCACTGAGAAGAAGACCGTTTGTGCTAGAATGCTGTACAGCTCCACTAAAATTTCCAGTAAAAACTCGTCTTGGAATAGTCTGTGATGTTTTTAAATAGTTCTCAATTTGAATTTCATTTAAGTCTTCTTTTTCCTGAAACTGAATCCTATGAAAGTAGGTTCATTATCTATTACATTACCATTCAGGAACCATCTAGACTATTCTTGATAAGAAGTTACGTAAATATTCTAAGAATTAACCAGAATTTGGAAACCCGAGTACGTGATGTCATAGTTTAGCTTTCTCGTTTCAGATAATTGGGTGGAATCTATTCATCCCAGCAATAAACACCGTAATAAAAATTTTAATTGGATAATCCGTACAGTTTCAATCATCTCTAGATAAGGCCTAGCTATTGCGTTCCTGATAAGTTAATTTCGAGGTGTAGTATTTCTTTTATTGAAGGACTTGATTGGAATTGATGTTCCTGTTTTTAGATGGGATCTTCAGTGTTCAGCATTAAATGAATTACGTGCAGTTAATTAACTAAATACGTTTCAAAGTGGAGAAAGTTGTTAATACTTCTTGAGTTTTGAGCTAGGAATAATGACAGGCTGAATCTGTAAGATAATCCTGGTTATTTTTCCAACTATACTCTGCTCACGGAAAGGGAAGAAGATGTAAACAACGATGCGCGTAGGAGACTGTATCTTTGAACAACAAGACCGATTCACAACAATTAACTACAGAAATACAATTAACGCGTAGTATATAAGTGAACCGGTAACTGTGACAGCGAATGTGATACTGAACTAAGTGCGAAATGGTAGAAATTAATCGAACGGTCTACAGCTGATATGAGTCATCACTTTTTCACTCACTCAAACGCAACCTCTTGTTTTGGTTTGTCTCTCGTTTACGTGAGCAGAGTATAGTTGGTCTGTTTTTATATGTTATGTAAACAAGAAGACTTGAATTCAACTCTCTTCACTTCTTTAATATAGGAAGGCAACTAATAGTCTATCTTTAAATAGTAAATTTATGACAGAAAATATTTTTCAATAGTTTAGATAAATTTCAATGTATTATATAGCCAAGTCAACCGTCATAACATATTAAATTAGAAAAAGGAAAAGAACAGTATAGAATAAGAGACAAAGGAAGATGAGGTGAAAAAGAAGTGGGTTAAAAGAAGGAAGAAGATGGAGATGGAAAAGTAGAGGGTGAAAACGGAAGAAGATAAAGGAGAAAAAGAAGCAGATGAAGAAAAAGGGGGGGGGGGAAAGAAGATGATGGTGAAGACGAAAAAAACAAGGAGAAGAAGAGAAAAGAGAAGAATAAAATATTGAAGTGTTATTCCATTGATTGATGGGTTTTTTGTTACATTGATGCTGATGTATCTGATCCACCAACCAGCAGTCTTCCCGAATTTCTATCAGCTTGTTCGGTTGTAAAGTAAGCAAAACTCCAAGCTACCTAATGTGACAAGAAAAACAAAGATTGAAACGTATGGTTTGAGTATCTTATACCATTTGAATAAATAAAACATCTGCCAACTCGTTCTTATCTTTCAAATGTCTTATTTTGTCACAGAAACAAGCTGATGGAATTAGTATCTTGTTTGCGGTATCATATGTCTGTTATCGAATTAAATGTAGCATGGCAGGTTAGTGCGCGTCATTTGTGAACTGTTACGTGTCTGTTGCAGTCGTCGGAGAGTGTTTAAGGTACTAGGGGAAATTTGGAGAGAGAAAGAGGAAGTGAGAAAGAGGAGTGAGTGAATGGAAAAAGTTGGGGTCTCAGTAGCTGGTTCCTGTCAAGCGTGGTGTATTTTTCTTTTCCGCCTCATTGTGGTCTGACGAGTTCCATACGGACAGCAGCCACAAGAAGAAAAAAGACATGGAAAGAGGAACAAGAAGGAAGACGTGAGGATGAAGGAGGAGAAGGAGAAGAAAAAGCAGGAGAAGAAAAAGCAGGAGAAGAAGGAGGAGGAGGAGGAGATGAAGAAAAGAAGCTGAAAGAAGACACGTAGAAGGCTACTGTACCATCGACGTTGGATCCCCTTTTTTCATAAACATTTCCTCCTTCTTCCCCCCTCAAATTCGACTAGAAAGGCGAGAAAAATATCTCCCCAGGGAAAAACGGGAATTTCGGTCTCTTATTACTTTAATATAAAGAGATAATGACTGGTCCTTTGAGTGCAGCATCAAAGGTGGATGGATGTTGGACACCCGTTATAAGAAACGTATAATGAGGCGAAAATGCTTCTTACATTGTCATCGGGTATTTAATATTGGAAACGTGGTTGGGAGATGCCTCCTCAACATCCATCCTGTTTTTGTCACAGAGAGCATTGATTTTCAAAATTAAACGGAATTGGGTGTCTTATTCAAGGAAAAGTGAAGCAATGAAAGTCCAGGATAATATCTGTTGCAGTACCAAATGAATGTCGAAAATGTGTTCCGGTGGTTCGGAACCCACCTAAAACTGTAGGTTCAATTCATCAATCACCATCATCCAATTCATTACCCACGCACAGGTCTCAGACCTATGTGGGCTTCATTCTCCGAAAAAAAAAAATGGGAACTCATAGTCGCAGTACACAGATGGCGCAGAACTAGAATTTGTTTCAAAATGAATAATAAGACGAAATTGTCACAACCACATTTATTAAAAATATTGAGATACTAGTTTTATACCATTATCAATCTCTAACAAACTAAAACTAAAGTACAGAGTAGCTTAATATGTACTAAACATGGAATGATACTATTGACTAAGCGAGAAAGAGGCTGACCTTCATTGAAGGTTGTGATTGGCTGAAGGCCATAACAAGTTACGCCCCTTGGTGGGAGGAGTAACAAGCAAAAATAAGAGTCAAATCAAGAACCAAAAACTGTGAACATCTAGAAATCAACAAAGAAGAACAATACACAATTAGGCTAGAATTGAATCAATTTAAAATTAAAAATTAGAAGCTCACTAAAATGCAGTCAAGGTCAACCGAGAAAGACACGAAGATGTAGGCCGTTTTAAAAATGTAGGCTAGAAATATGATGAAACCAAGTCAGTTGTTTCTAGCCTACATTTTCAAAACAGCCTACATTTTCATCTCTTTCTCGGTTGACTTTGACTGCATTCAGTGAGCTTCTAATTAAAAAAAATTTTTTTGATTCAACTCTAGTCTAATTGTGTATTTCTTTGTTGCTTTCTAGATTTTCATGGTTTTTTGGTTCTTGATTTGACTCCTATTTTTACTCCTCCCACGAGGGGGCGTGACTTGTACCTTCAGCCAATTACACCCTTCAATGGAGGTCAGCCTCTTTCTCGCTTAGCCAATAGTATCATTCCATGTTCAGTATATATTAAGCTACTCTGTCATTTAGTTTTAGTTTGTTTGAGATTGATAATGGTATAACAACCGAAACTAGTGTCTCAATATTTTCAAGAAATGTGTTTGTGACAATTTAGTCTTATTATTCATTATGGATACCTTCCACAATATCACCTTCGTCACTATAAAGAAAGAATTTATTCAGATTATTTTCTTAATAAAAGGAGGACCATTTTCAAAGCTCTTTTTCCAGTGATAATCAGAAGATTGATCAAGTTTTTGTACTAGTTTTTGAATTTAAATAGTCGATAGGTGTTTGATGTGGTGGATTGAACAGATTTTCGAACAAAAATTGAAATGATTTAATTTATTGAAAAGTGTGAATTACGTAGATTGGATATTACTGCATTCCAGCTGAATCAGAATTTGGAAAAACAGCTGATCTCTGAAGAATTTTTAGTATTTTACAGCTGTGATGGATTTTGAGGTTATGTTTGATGATGCTTGCTGTACTAGCTCAAAGTTCATCTTTTTTATATTTTGTGATATGTAAGCATTTTTTTCTTTTAAATAACAAATATTCCAATTCGAAATTACTTCCAATTGCATGCTCTATTGAAGCCCCTTGACCAGATAATATCTACATGGAATCAGAAGTTTGTGAGTATATCCTTTAGAAATAAGTCTCAAAAGAAAGTTGTTTTCGAGTGCATTATCGATCTAACGCAACCGCTTCTCAGATAGACTCCGTTAAAAGCTGCTCAAAGAACCAGTTTAATTCTTTTCATTCTAACTTACAGTAATTTATGTAAAGCCGGTCAATAATGCTGAATTCACTTTCAACAGCGCTGAAACTCACTCAAGTTTCTTGCCGCTGGTCCTTACATAGTTATTTGTTTCTGTGTCTGCGGAAACTGTGGTCCTCGTTTGTGTGTGATATTGTGCGTTTGTGTGTGGGGTTTACATGAAGAGAAGCGCAGACCAAAACAAAGAGGAAGTCGGTGTGCCTCTATCTGGATCGACGAGTCTTTAAAGGAAACTTGCTTCCAACTATTTCTATCAACGCGCACTCTGTATTAGCTGGCTCCTTCGGTAGAGTGCCCGCTCCTTATGTACAGGACCCTCGACATCAAGATAGTGAGAAACTTCATTTTGCCGGTTTCCCACTTTATTCTCTACATTGCGGTTTACTGTATCAAGACTACCACATTGATAGCGAATTAGAGGAATGTTATGTTTGTCCGGTAAAACATCCGTTCCAATAAATTGAATTTCAATTTTTGCTTCATTTTAACTTTTTTCGGAGGATGAAGCCCGCATAGATCTGAGACCTGTGCGTGGGTGATGGATTGGATGATGGTGATTGATGAGTTGGACCTAAAGTTTTAGGTGGGTTCCGAACCACCGGAAGTGATTTTACAGCTGAGAACAGACTACTTTTTGCTGGCCAATCCAATCGGTCACCGTTACAAAGATGGCCCAGGAGTTTCGTAGCTTATCTCTGATTGAACAGATACCTGCTACATTTGGTAGACATAATTTGTGCTTGCTTAAACATGGGCAACTTTGAATTCTATTGTTTTTGAAATTACGACTCAATGACAAATTAGCTTTTGAGTGTAGAAGGTTGCACCTACAAATGTATAAGTTAAATTGTTAACTTATTTTGTCATTCTTTGTTTCAGGTAAGCTATTGATCGGCACGATGGTGTCCAAAAATGTTCGAAATAAATCTTCTTGAGTGAGTATATTCCTATACCATAGTTGAAATGCTTCAATCTTAATAATTCACTAATAATCTAATAATCACATGTTCGAGACTGTTGTTGAATAGCTGACTGGAATAAATGGAATTCTCAGGATGTCATTAATTGTTCTTGATTTACTACTCTAAAGTCAAGATTTTCTACTAAAAGAAACTGTATTAATCATCTAGGCTTGCACAATAATTATTATTATTCATAACTATTCACTTATATGGGGAAGGCCTCAAAATGATTGATTAAGATTTTGCACGTCATGGAAAGGAAAACGAACTGTAATTATTAATTTACTGAATTTGCCTAATTTACCTAATTTAATGAATGATAAATAATTAACTATAAATAAAAATTAAGTATCTTCCGTCCAATAAGGCTAAATTAATTTGGAGCGAACATCGAAAAAATCCTATATAATAAGAAAATTCGGGTAAGAAGAGCATACATGAAAAATAGTATGTAACTTGAATCTGGAATGTGTGAGATGAGGTTGGTGTATGATGCAAAAACTTGACTTTTCATGTTTTTCGTAAAATTCCTAGTATAATCATGCACGCTTTTGTGCTTCTTTCGGAGATAAATTGAATAGAGGTTAAGATTCACCACAAAACGTGAACCCGTATGAAAAATTAGAGACCAGAAAAAACCTTGCATTGAATCAGCAGTCACGTTCTAACAAAATACAAGTTATTTTGCAAGGCTTGTATCATGATAATAAAAGACGGAAGCTCACTGGAAGGCTTCAGTATTAACTCTGTACTCTCTAATTACTAAATGCTGTCTAGCATGACAAGAATGTTTCTTCTACAAATGCTAACTGGACTAATTTTATTACAAAACATATATTTCAAGATAATTGAAAAATTATCAGGAGAAGAGAAGGGACTATTTGAAATGGCCATAACTGTAATCTGTAATTTGACATTCCAATCGCAATTTCATCTAGCCAGGGTATTGAGTAATTTGGTGTGGAAACATTGCCTTTACTTCATAAAATTCATGCTTTTTTGCTGATAGCAGCTTCACTGTGATCTCGAAATAATTTATTTCAATATTCGCTTTAGAACACTCTCCGAAGATTGATACTAATCATTTCTTTAAATAATTCTATGTAATTTCCTCATGGAGTATGGGAGGCCAAGTACCAACTTCTGTATTTTCGAGTGGATTTACTTCTAAAAACTTCATACTTCAAGGATGATTTGTTCTGGTGTTGGTCTCGATATGACTTTTAATCAATTTACAATTACTTCAGTTTGGTAGTTTTGAAATACAGTAATTTATATCGGAAGAAACCTGCTCGGCTTCGGATATCAGTAAATAATTATTATTGATCAGGGAAGTCATGAAAATATTTTGTTTTTTTGTTGTATTTGCAACCCAGATCTAGATTGATGAACATCCAATTTGATTGAAGAAATAACATGCAATCTTCAATAATTTTGTAGATTGGAACCTTGGAAACAGTAGTTTATTCCAAATGAATTTTCATGGAAGTTGATCGAGTTTTTGTTACTATAGCTGTTTTGGATTGAGCTTTATCACTCGGTCATACTCTGAATGGAGATTTATTGTACATGCAAAGTTAATAGTGTTACGGATGTGCACTAGCCTTAGGCTGTACGCAGGGTTTTTGGTTATAATTATTTTTCGAAGTTTATTGTATTGGATATCATTAAGGTATTGAAATGTTGATTATTGCCATGAGAAATTATTTTTTTCATCAAATATTTTATGGAATATGGGAGTTCAAAGTTGAAATTTTTCGGTTTTGGGGGCAATTGATCTCCCTGTACAAGTTATTTTAAACTTTTGATAATTTTTTTTCAAATGAAAGACACATTGAGGAATAAAATGACATATTTTTCATTCTGATGAAACAATTAGATTTCACAAAATAAATTTTTTTTAAATATGCGAAAAATTTCAGTTTTTCAAAAATTTATTTTGAAAAAAAAAACAATTGTTTGATTGAAATAAAAAATGTGTCATTCTTTTCCCTAATGTGTCTTTCAGTTATAAAAAAATTATCTAATGTTTAATATAACTTGTTCAATTGCCCCCAAAAACCAAAAAATTTCAATTTCGAACACCAATATTCCATATTTGATAAAAAAAATAATTTCTCATGTCAATAGTTAACATTTCAATACCTTAATAATATCCAATACAATGAACTTAAAAAAAATTACCCTGCGGATTCAAAAATGAATAAAGAGAGGAATTTAATTCACAGTTTCTTATAAATCTATTTTCAACCGATACCATCCAAGTTATGTGGAAAATTGTCAAGTGGATCATGAATAATTTTCCCTGACATTAAAAAAAAACTGATCACAGAGTTTCAACATTGAAAAATTGATGGTCTTATTGTATTATAATTATTATTATTTCAATTTTAGTAGAAATTCATCTTTCATAACAAAGAAACATATCAACATCAGAAACATAAAAATACATCTACAAAATTAAATAGTAATTACTAATTGGTGCAGAATTTACTCAATGGTTCAATTCAATGGAAAGAGAAAAAAGTACCCACAAGACACAGAGTCTGAGCGTGGGCATATTTGTATGAAAATTGTATGAAAAAACAAAAATACATGGTTTAATTGGAAAAATATGAAGTAGTAAAATAAAGAGAAATTTATTAATACAAGTTGGTTGAAAATTGAAGTATTATGGTCAATGGTAATGGTGAACAACGACACTTAACTAAACTTTTTAACGTTTAGTTAAATAAAATAAATGAACTATTACAGCTTATACTATCATCTATACTCTTTGATCGATGCAAACCAATTTATGAGAATTTAACAATTTCACAATAATTATTCCAGTCTCTCCTTTTAAAAAGGAATCTCATTCAATCATTTTTTCCGATAATTTTATGTAATGTCTAATTTACTGTTATTGAATCTAGTTTTCAAAATCGATTATTAACAATTTCTTAATTCCTGTTTCTTTTTTATAAATTAATCTCATTAATAATTTTATTCTTACAAGGTTTTAAAAATATTTGTTGTTTCTCAAACCATTCTGGAGATTTTCCACATCGTTTGAATAACTTCATCACAGGAGATAATTATTTTTCTTTTTCACATCATTGCGATTAATCATTAAGATTTTCCGATTACTTTCTTTCAAGACTCAGCGAATCAATATAGGTAGCGGAAACGGATCTGAAAAATAAATTAAGATTTCCCACTTTTTCCTCCTACTCCCAATTTCGTCTCATCCATCTCCTTTACCTAATACTTCTCCTTTTGCTCCTCCTCCTTTTACCTCTCCTTTCCTCCTCTCAATCTTATTCCTCATCCTCAATCACAACCTCCTTTAAACCTCTGTAACCCTGATTACGAAGTTCAACTCATTTGTTTTCCAATATTTATTTGATCTCAAAGATTTGAAATCCGTGTTCGTCGTATTTTTTTTCCTTCATGAGAAGATGGATTTTGCAAAATATCTTAATTTTCTCCTATTTTACTTCCTTCTTTCCTTCTACTATCTCGCTCATTTTCTTTCAATTTTTCAAATATTTTTCTCACTTTTCTTATTTTATCTTCATTTTCTAAAATACTCAAATCCTATCCTGATCTTCCAATATCAAAGCTGCGTAGAGGATACTTTCATATTCTCACACCCTCTCTTTTTCTAAGTAGGTTTCATCTTTCTCTTCTTGTAATCTCTTCCTAAACTTCAACTCCTTTCTTTCTCTCCTGATTTGCGTTCTTCCATTTTGTGATTTATTTTGATGATATTTTTTTTCATAAATTGTTCCGTGTTCAAGTGTTCCATGTGATGAAGGTTTTGAAAAAACGGTGAGAAAATCGAAACAATAATAATTACTGAATAATAAAAATAAAACGATAAAAACGAGAGAATTTTTTAAGTAAATAAATTTCAACACGAAAATAAATGAATGATAACACTTCACCATATTAATTATCCTTCTTGTTCTCTTTCTTTGTTTCTTAAGTATATGACCCACATCCATAGTGTAAATGAATGGTTGCAACATTATCCTAATCCAGGCTGACGAAGCTTCTTTTCAGAATTGAAATGCATTCCTCAAGCATCTCCAATATATATGAGTAATACATTATATAGAAGCCAAATGCAGTGTCAGTTTTATTATTAGATTGTTCATTAATTATTTCGTCATGGAAAACATCACAGATTTATTTTCCTTTTCGTTGACTAGCTTCATACATACCAATTATTCCAACTCTAAAGAAAGTTGTTTCTGTCTCTCATCTTCAGTAGTAACTTATTGTTCACCGGAAAGCCGGTTTAACAGTGTAGACTATCATTAATTTGTATAAGTGCCATCTGAATTCAAAAGCTGTAATAGAGAGATAATCTTTGCGCGTTTCCCACACTAACCTATACTGGTATTAGTGATCAATCAATACCTGGAGACACCAATTAAGTGCGAAGACGTCCTTTTTGAACTTAAAGCGAGGATATGTGCTCATCCGCTTGAATGACATCATTTGTGCCAAGGATGATTATTATGTGCTAATCAAATAGACTCAAATTGCAGCTTCTCTCAATTATAACCTGACGAAACAAGTGTTTTTGCAAGAAAGAAATACTACAACTGCTATTGCTTGTGGTAAACGGACAAGTATTTGCTCATCGAATAAAGAGGATTAATCATGATTGGAAACGTGTTTTGTTCAAGGATTATAATGTTGTGGCATCACTTTTTTCGTGATTAATAGCTAGGAATTTGAAATTTCAATTGCTTAGTGGTCACCAAAACAAGAAACTTGAACAAATTTACCAGAAATCAACCAATCAGAAATTGTGATAAGAGCAGGGCTTAATTTTTAAATTGAGAAGTACCGGAGCTGTGACTTACTGGGGGATACCCCTCAGCAAAACGGTGGTTCCAGGGTTCCTCCCCCGTAAAATGTTTGAAAATTACACTTAGCACTATTGGTGCATTTTTAACGCATTTGAGCATGTTCAGTATAGCACTTATATTTTTTTATATATATAATAAATAATAGCTAGTTCAGATCTGGTTTAAAATAAATGATTCTATTATCGATTCAGATAGCTGGAGCTCCACTCCGATCCGGTATGTTCCTGCTGAAATTAAGCCCTGGATGAGAGGTTTTTTTTATGTAAGTTTGTAGCCAAGTACATTCTTGTATTACCAATAACGTTGTTTTTTTCATTTAAATTTTTTATATGAAATAGATTTGTATCTCTGCCAAAATATATAACTTTTCCACAAATATTCATTCCTATACTCGAATATATTTGGAAACTCTGGTCATAGAATCAAAATTCTCTATGCTAAACAACATTTTATAAAAAGATATGCTAATTTAAGCTATTGAGCCCATAACCCAACCATGATTTTAAATCTCAAATTAAATAAATAAGTTAAGCCAAGTATGTCTTGAAAACATAAATTAAAATAAAATTTCTTTTAACTTTACGAAATAAAATGTATTTGGCTCTGTGGTCATAATCTAGCAATAATTTTGCATCCTGATAAACAAGGTAGATGTGAAAGAAAGCATATTGATAAGAATGCTTTTGATATTTCTAGAGTTTATTGAATTATAATGATTGTGTTGTACACAATCTTCTACCAATCATTCTCTTTCTGGTTCAAAAATTGAGATCTTCTTTGGAGAAATATCTGCGCGGAAGGGTATTTTCTCAAAATTTGATTTGGTTTCCTTCTCTCACTGTTATTTACACATCCGCACCTCATTTTGAGAGCAAGAACTACGATACTGATTACATCATGAGGCAATTATTTGTTTTTGTAGTTCTCACCTTTTTCCTAGTGATACACACTAAAATTAATATTAGCCTTTGATTTACCTGATTTTGTGATTGAATATCAAATTTCACTTTTCGTGAGGAAATTACATTCATGCATTACACTTCTTTTCGTGAGTTTATTGTCATAATACCTTTTACGGTACAATAGTTGTTCAAGAAAAAAAAGACAAAGTTCTTCACTGACAACTTTCTCTTAGTTATTCATGATCCAATTTGTTAAATTTAAATTTGAACTTTGTTACCTTTAATTTTTTTTGTTATGACACGAGATGTGTCATAAAAATGTTTGAAAAAGTTTAAAGTTTGAAAAATTTCAATATGAATTTCGTTATTATTTTTTGAAAACTAATTTTGAATAAAGAATTTAGTAGTTATCCAATCGAAAAAGTGAGATTCGATCACTTTTCATCTTTACTCAGCATTTATAAAATAGGTGTTAGATGTTCGATCAACGTGACCCTAGTTACGTCACCTGACGAGCAGAGCGCAGAGCGCCCTAATTAAGTTGCTCGTTCGGCTTCCAGTTGCGCTCGTTTGGCATAATCGGACGTTTTAATTGCATCGTCGGTATCAATCAGCCGCCACCGCCATTGCCACCACTCGCAAGCCACCGCAACACCAGAAATAGCTGCCACTTGCCACTAGCCGCGCTGGCAAATAAATATTAATGCTTCCCACCATCCAATCATGGCAGACCTTCTAATATTGTTTGCAATAGCTCGATAATTATTATTATTTGGAGGGAAACTAGCATTATTATTTTCAGTTTTTGTTGTGATTTATTTCTAAAGCACTGATTTGTGATATTGATAGATATTAAATAACCTATAACAAGAATACATCAGTACAAAAATTGTTAGATCAAATGAAAATAAAATGACAAATTACTTTTCTTGATTCTAATAATTTATTCCTGGATTTCTTCCTCCATGTCGAACTGAGTGTTTAATATTAATATATTCATGTCGAACTGGTTAATATTAACTATTTAGGTGAATTCAACGTACAAGCTCATAATTTATTGCTACGTACTAGATCTCTTGTCTAAGTGATTCAGAAGGGTACGAATAAACTACTTTGTTCCAGCTGATGAACTAACTAATTAGTTAGTTGAAAATCTATTTCTTTAATCAATTAAGCTTTGTAGGCTTGTGATGGAATTCTGAAACAGTATATTTAATCTGAAGAATCTGGGAATTTGTTCTAGATAGGCTAAATCTACTTTGGACTTACGAGTATCCTGTACCCATTATTCAGAATAAATTAGGGGTGGTTGTTTTCCACTAAATTACTTATATGGTACCACAATCACTCAACCGTTAAAATTCTGTTTCAAGTAGTTCATTAGTCTTAGTTCATTAGTCTAAGTAGTTCTTAGTTCATTAGTCTTAGTAATTCTTAGCTAATTAGTCTTAGTAGTTCTTAGTTCATGTAATCTCCAGTAGTTCATTAGTCTTGAATTGGTGAATCTTATTTTTATTGTTTATATGCCTCCAACTTCAAAAATTTATATTTCAACTGCATAACACAATAAATTTACTAATTTTTAATCCGTAGATTGAACAAATTCAAGGAGTTTTTACAGGGACTGCTATGACTGCGCAGAAACATTCGAGACACTTTATTTAAAAACCATTTCCATCAAATACAGATTCAGAATATCGCTGAAATACATAATTACTTCATTCATATTATTATTATCATCATCATCATCATCATCAGATTCAGTCTTCTTTCAAAAGCAAGGTGTTGAAAACATCAGCATCACATTTCATGAAACATATTAATTTGATATTTTCCATTTAGCCACACATCTCCATCAATGCTATCAGTATCAAGTTTTGCCTGAATTGTTACAAATGTGTTTTCGCTTTGAGCTGTTACAAAGAAGACTCTAATTCAATGAGCTTATGAGCTCCATTGGTTTACACGCTTTTAATTTACAACACTTATAAGGTGTAAAATATGAAGAGTTGCTTCATGTTACACATGTTTTTGAAAATTGAATCCTTTCGGACGATTTTACACGAAATTTGCGTCTGAGCCTTTGAAATTCTGCTTTCCTTAGATTTCGCATTCAATGTACTTTTAACCCTTATTAGGTGTCTAATTATGTAATTGTAATCGGAGCAATCCCAACTTAGAAATGCAATCAGGGAATCTTAATACCAGTACTTGCATACTAGAGGTGCAAATTTATTCCTAAATTTCTGTTTGAGCAAGGATATTTCAATTAAAGAGTATACTCTGATAAGTACATGGGAGGCTATCGATATAAAAATCTCAAATTTGGTAAAAAACGCAGGTTTTCTCTTTCTGGACTCCATTTGTAATCATTTATCTTCTGTTAATTCATTTTTAATTAGAGCACTTTCTTAATCATAATGCTTTCGAGTTCCTGGGGTACAGAAAGTTTCTCTCTTGTGATGCAGGCTGCAGGTTTTACAGTGTATACATTTTATACATAAACCTTATTATCCTATGTACATTGCACTTCATCTATATCTATATAATCGAAATACCACTGACTGACTCATTCATCACAGTTTCTCAGGAACCACTCGACCAAAAACAATAAAATTTGGTACACGTATTCAGTAGGGGGACTAGACGCGTGCTAAGAAAGGGTTTCAAAATTTACCCCAAAATGGGCCCAAGATTGAAGATTTTTGAAAATTTAGGTGACAACAGTTTCTAGAGAACCATAAGGTCAAATCAGATAAAATTTGGTATTCATGTTAAGTATCAGCCTTAGATGTACCTAGGAAAAAAGTTTCAGAATTAGCCCCAAAATGGGCCCAAAATCGACGATTTTTGAAAAGTTTGGTGATAAACAGCTAAATATTTTATAATTTGCACTTAACAGATGTCATCAACCTGGCATAATAACATTTCATCATACCCAGTCATGTTTCCCACATATTGCAAGGCTCCGACTGTATGGTAGCCTACATTCAAAGTGCAAAGTCTTTTGCTGTTCAAAGACAGTGTAAATAACGCTGCTAAGGGGTCTGCCATATGATTAAAAACGGTTGACTTCTATCAGCTGTTCCTTTAAAACACGTTCGCTGCCGTCATTGTAGGAAAAATCATACCCCAGGGGCCGTGACAGACAACCTGTAGCTATTGTTCCAAGGATGCTATAGTGCATGTGTATTCTTGTAAAAATGAGAAAAAAGCCTGAATAAGGGAGAAAAAGATGAAAAAATGTGAGGATCACAAGTGATACTCACGGCCTGTCAGTAAAGAATTATTAGTGCAGTGCCATGAGGATCACCACTGATCCTCACAGTTTAACACATGAATTCACATTATGAATCTATTTATAGTCTGTATATACAGGTATATATAATATATGGAATAGTAGATAGTATTTGAAATTTATTGAAAGAATGCTGAACATTCGAAAAAGTTATAAACATTAGAAAAAAAATAGCAAAAGTGTACCCAATCGTAAAAGTTCATAATGCCTTGACATAAAATTAGGGGGGAAATAGAATAAGTGGATTCAATAGTCAAAGTTCATGAGTCCTTGTCATAATAACTGATAAAAAACAATATAAAAAGGAAACATGGATTCAATAATAAGAGTTCAAAAATTTTTCTTTTTGTCTGGTCTGTGATTTTCAATGAAACAATTTGTGCACATATATTTTTCACACTTATCACACATTGTTGAAACAAGATTCGTTTTTCTTTGGGCTCTCTCACGACCTCCCTCTTTTGCTGATTTTGCGTAACACCCAAGACACCTCCTCCTTACTTTTTTTCTCTCTGCAGTCATATGTTGAGTTGGAATAAGTTGATGTTGATTCAAAGTCGCCATACCAGTTTCTTCTTCATGTTCTTGAAGTAGTTTTCCATTCTTGTCAATCCCTAAGATCTGCAGAATCAGATTCTCTCTAAATGTAATCATATCTTCTTTTTTTTGGTGAAAGTGATTGTAGATTAGCCATGAGTTGACAACAGAAGTATTGAGAAGAATTTCAAAGGCTACCTTATGGTACCATCTTACTGTCTTCCTCAAAGGACTGAAGTAGCTAACCATTTGATCTGACAAGTCAATGCCTTGTTTCCCCTTATTGTATTCGATTATAGCCAATGGTTTCTGTACAATATTTCCAACTCTATTTCGCCGTCCTGTCTCGCCCATTTCAAGATTGTGCTTTGTACTGAGAAAACAGACCTCCCTTTTATCCTTCCATTTGCCAACAACTATGCCATCACTGTTCTGCCTCCCCACTATTTCTCCTTTCCTGATAGGCTGCATGAGAGTTTCTTTTGGTAGATGTCTCCGATTTCTTCTCAGTGTTCCCAACAAGTGAGTATTCTTCAATAACAATGACTTGGCTAAAGGTACTGATGTATAAAAGTTATCAACGATGATAGTTCTACCTTCATGAAGAAATTTTTCAGCCAGCTGTAATACTATTTTCTCGCTCATATTACCTGTACCTTCAGCTGTTTGACCACAGTAAACATTCAACTGTAAAGTATAACCAAAAGGGTTGCACAATTTGAAAACTTTCACCCCATATTTGTGGCTCTTACCTGGGATATATTGCCTGAAGAATAGACGTCCACGGAATGGAATCATGGATTCATCAACTGCTATCAACTCACCAGGCCTATATTCAGTTGCAAACCTCTCTTGTAACATATCAATAAGGTTCCTTATTTTGTACAGCCGGTCCTCTGAATCTGCAGTTTCATTATCAGCGAAATGAATAAATTTCATTAGTAACTGGAATCTGTTGCGACTCATATAACTTGAAACCAATGAATTCTTGTATAATACGCTTGTAGACCAATAGTCACTGATTTTTGGCTTCTTACAAATACCCATGTACAAAATCAAAGCAAAAAATTTGAAAATTTCCTCTTCAGTTGTGTCAAACCATTGACTTGCTCTCCATGAACGTTTCCTTCTGTTGCGTGCGATTGACTGCTGGTAGTTTTTATTTGTCTCTTCAACAATGAGTTTCACCACATCATGATCAATGAATCTTTTGTAAATATCAAGTTCTGTAATATCTTCACTACTAACAGGATATCCTTGATGGTTATAAATTTCATCACCAGTAAATTGTATATGAAGGGGTAATTTTGATGTGTCTACCTCTTGCCAATCATCTTGAATGACATCATCGTTTCTTTCTGGATTTTCTATCAGCTCAGAGTGTTCATCTTCCACTACTTCTTCATCAGATGATAATGATGATGATGATGGATTATATTCTGAACCAGATATTGAAATATCATCATCATTATCAAGAATATTGAATAGTTCTGAAGTTGATAATCTTTTATGTTTCCTTGGAGTCACTTTACTACAACCTGGTTTGGAAGCCATCACTGCACTGAATACACTTCATAAATCAAATTATTCGAAAAATAATTAACTAAATGAAATAAATAACTCACTAGAAAATGGAGATAAACATACTAAATGACAAAGAAACAGACTGATTCAAGAATAGTACACAAACAGCTGATATAACCTCAAATGTGTGATTTTGAATGTAGTTACAATAAAATCCAATAGATGGCAGTAATGAAGACTTAGTTCCAAACTCTAGTATTCCAGACAGGCCGTCAGATTGTATCAAAGCATAACTAAAGCTGTGTTGTTGGGTAAGCTGCCATAAGAATACTGATAGGTTGAGGATCAACTGTGACTCTCACGGCCTATAAGGTAAAAATGTTGAGGATCACTGGTGATCCTCACGGCAGCGAACGTGTTAAGCTGTTTGGCTGGCAAGTTCAGTAGGTTAGGTCTATTATGTATGTATATAGTACCATAGCCGATACGACTGTAGGTGACTCTTCAGACCTTAACGTTATGTTTTAGTCCAAAGAGCGTACTACACAAACGAGGAGTGAGGTAGTTTGTGATTGCTTTCCTCACTGAGCTTACAGAATTGTATCAGTATGCCAAGCCCACCGAAACAAATTCTGAAGCTCTATGCTT
Source organism: Conomelus anceps (assembly GCA_948455865.1). Taxonomy (NCBI): domain Eukaryota; kingdom Metazoa; phylum Arthropoda; class Insecta; order Hemiptera; family Delphacidae; genus Conomelus; species Conomelus anceps. The sequence continues at coordinate 18,078,937 of OX418225.1, read as the reverse complement.
GACAGTCCACTCCCACCTTTACACAGGGTCTGGCTGACGAGTGAGTGTGTATACTATCTAGCACACCTCTGAGCTACTTCCTGCGTCCAAGCCATCATTCGACAGAGACGTTTGGAAAGCAACACAATAATTGATGTAGCCTTTTTTGTATCTGAGATGAACAAAATTTAATTCATCGCAAGCCACAATAAGGTCTATTAATGAATAATAATTTGTTTCAAACAAAGCAAACTTATCCCGAGCTACCAAAATAATTTCAATAGCTAAAAGCCAAAGTTTATGAAAAGTATATGTTTGATTAAGACCCTAGATGCATACTAAGTAATGGTATCAAAATTCTCCCCAAAATCACCTATTTCTGTAAATTTATCTTATCACAATGGAAATTAGTTGGACCCCCCGGGGGTCCAGGGGGAGGAGCCCCCTGGCTAGACGGTTAAGGCGAGCAAAGCGAGTCTGCCGGCTAGTTTTTAATAATATGAAATAAAACTAATATTGTTATAAAACAGCTGATACTGTTCTGTGAACCGTATATACATTTGGTCTTTCCTATTTCATCCGTATTTCATTCTCTATTGATGAATTAGTGAATTACTAGATAATAATGATCCACTAAAACTCCACACCAGCTCTATTGTCTTTTTACTAGGTGAAAGAACAACAATATATAGGAAACCCTATCTTTTTATAAATTCTCCAATGAAACTTTTGCTAGTAGAAATTTTTTTACCTATTGGTTGAATGTAGTATACAGTAGGCGGTTGGATTTAGAAGCAGTGATCTCTCAGGGGCTTGCCAGGAAGTTTTTTCTTTCATCAGCGTGGGTTATTTATTCAAACTAGCTAAAATACTCAAAATAATCCAATCTCTATAATTATATAAAAATGAATGTCTGTCTGTATGTATGTATGTATGTATGTTCCCTATAGACTCCAAAACTACTTGACAGATCGGCATGAAACTTTGGGAATATGTTGTGTGAATATTGGGGATGGTTTCTGACCATAAATTTCAATAGGGGAGCTAATAATTATTATTAATTAATCCATTTTATAGACCTAACCTACTGAACTTGCCAGCCAAACAGCTTAAAGGAACAGCTGATATAAATCAACAGTTTTTAATCATATGGCAGGCCCCTTAGTGGCGTTATTTACGCTGTCTTTGAACAGCAAAAGACTTTGCACTTTACATGTAGGCTACCGTGCAGTTGGAGCCTTGCAATATGTAGGAAACATACGACTGGGTATGATGAAATGTAATTATGCTAGGTTGATGACATCTGTTAACCAATGCAGCTAGAAATTTGAAATGCAGCCTCAGCGGGAGGTGGCTAATAATAAAATAAAAAACCTAGCTTCTACCCTTATAGTCATAGGAGGTTTAAATTTGAAATGTTTCTTCATTCAGAGGTGGTGATTAAGAAAACAACGAAGCATCTATGATCAGCTGGAAGAGCCCTAGGACTAACTTCTTTCCTAATTTTAAATGTAACCTCAGCGGGAGGTGGCGATTAATACAATCAAGGAGAATTTTTATGAGAATGCAGCAACGCGCGTCGGGCCAGCTAGTATGTTATAAAACAACGAAAATAATATTTTGAGACCAACAAAGTGTTAATGAGGCATAGGCCTATAGAGAGGTCAGGCTAGAATTAGCGTCATCTTTAGCATCGTTTTTCTCAAACTCTCTATAGAGACAATACGAGTATTTATTATATATAATACTGTTTATTATATTGCATTACATTTATTATTAATCAATTGTATATTATCATTTGCAGTTGTTTACCACAGCAACGAGATTGTATTTTTTGGCTTGAAAGTTTCCATCAAAATTTGATATCATTTACGGTTATTAGTGTTTCTTTTTGAGTGAACTTTCAAATTAATTGCCTTCCTAGTGAAAAGGAATCATTTTATTATTTTTGAGTGGAGTGTTTTGGTGAATCTAAATTTTCAGCATTAAAATTAACCTTAATGTTTTGGACAATGTAACATATTCAAAATTTGTGAAGAGAGCAGTTTTGGACTTGGGTCTGTTGCGCCTTCACATTCATTGTAATTTTTTCACAATAAATAAATAAATAAATAAATATATATATATATATATATATATATTGTTAGGCAATATTCTCAGGTTGGGCTCCAATTCCTCTATTTGAAAGCTGGAATGGAAATAAAATGTAATGTTCCATCAGCTGTGTCCGGATAATAGGCTCTAACATACAAACTCAAGCAAGGCTTGGCTGTATTGAAATTTCGCCTCCTGAAAATACTCCATAACGAATAAACGTCCACTACCTCTCAAACAAATGATAATTATAAATTACCACTAATCAAAGAGATAGAGGGCGTTTTCGAGCTGAGTACAATCAAATATCTGAAAGCAATAATATTACCACTAGGTGTTCTGTTGTATGACTGGTGTAAGGAGGATTTCTCTGGTAGACTGTAGACGATCTCACTGAAGCAACTGAACCTTTTATGCTAAGGTCAGTCAAGGTATCCTTGAAATCACAAGTGGACTTTCTCATGAAGTACCACAGGCAAATGGACCCTAGGCTATGTGTGCGAGAACGTGTACTTAGTCTAATACCAAGCAAGAAACTCCAAGAGAAAAATACACAAAAGTCAATTAACAACAGTATAATTTATTAATGCCAATCAAATAAATCATGTGTCTCAGTAATTGTATTACAAGAATAAAATAATCTCCACTTGAGATATTTAATTTCCAAAACGTTCTTTAAATTCTTGAATTAAATTTGAGTTTTTAACTTAATTAGGAATAAATTTCCTGTGTGAGGAATTAGACCTAAGGGTCACTATTGTATGTTGAACGTCTTTACCAGATATTACATGAATTCAACTTGGTATGTTACACTGATATATGCGGCGAGATTTGAATTATTGGCCATGGAATTCACACTCAAAAAGCTTTTATAATGATAATTATTCCTGATCAGGATTTAACTCACGCACTTTCCTTGTATTCAGCCCCCTTTTCGATGCACTTGGTTTTTTCAGCCTCGTGGACATCAGTATTCTTTGGTGGTGGTGGTTTTAATCGCCAGGTTTATCACAGTTTGATGTTTTTTACAATAAAAGAATGTACGATCAAAAACATTCAACATAAGAGGACATTTAACATTTACTAGGAACTTTAAACACTTGTGCTACATTTATTAAATTAAAGCAAGTAAAGGGATACGCGAATCCTGCGTCCTTCTCCTTCAGTCTTTTATTAGTAAGTCCTCTAGAACTTTTTTCGGGAACCGGAAAAAGTCCTAGAACAGCTGACAAATTTTCGGCAATGTGGCCTATAAATCGGTCAGTCAAAGCATGAATTAATATAAAACTTAAATGTAGCACTAAAATTAATATTTGCAAAGGGAGACTCAAAATGGGTCTCAGGGAATACGTGAGCTTTCCTTTTAACAGTTGAAATAATTTTAGTAGAAATATTACGAAACAAATATCCAAACATTCATGCAGTACTTGGCTTGTGATAACAAGTCCAGCCTACATTATCACGGCTTGAAACGATGATTTAATATTTCACATGAATTTGGGATATTTGTTAGTTTATGCAGAGCTTGAAATTATATAAGAAATTGTAGGATAGCAATATGTTTGATATTCTTAATCAGAGTAGAGCTTTTTCACTATTTATATCTGTGTCATATCTGTCATATCGGGTTTGAATTTTCGCTCCAACAGACGCCATCATCAATAGATGAATGGCCGACTGGAGCGCGGCGTTTTCAAATCTTAAGGCATAGAGGTTGATTCAAAATGTTCCCTCACATAATGCCCCCTTGATAAAGTTTTTTTTTACACATGAAAAGCTTTATCACAAACTGAGTGAGGCTATTATTTAACCAATAATTACATAAAAAATAATATTTGGACATTTTGCCATTTAAATAACATGTGCTTCACATAGATAACACTTAACATTAATTTAACATAAATATCACAGCCATTGTCATCACCTTGCAGGATTACAGATAAATATCACAGGAATGGTAAAGAATTGAAATATCACAGACATGTGTATATTTCGTACAAAAATAAGGCATATAGCCTGAAAGTCATGGGTCAATGTGCCCTAAACGACTCAAAAAGAAATTAACTGAATTATCTGGTGTTACACTGTACATCCAGAATAATCTACGTTAAACAAAGAATGGAGTATTCCCATGGAATAACAATAATCAATGCACAGTGTGCAAATAATTAGGGATGAAACCCTTTACATACAGTGATGGGCAAGCCTATAGCTTAATGCCCTATTTAAAAGCTCCCAAGGTGATTGGCTATAAGACAATGTTAATAAGTATTGGCTGGTGTTGTTGGCAGTCCATGGTTAATAAGCACACATTTTACTCTTAATGTTGGAATAATAAGCTGATAAGTCTTACAATAATAATTATCACAAAGGTTGACACTTGACTAGAATTTATAATAAATTTACAATCTTGGCATGTATTATTTAATATATACCCTTTCTACTCTTGCATTTCCTAATTTCTGTTAGCTCTTATTCTGTATAATATATTAATTCAAGTACATTTTTGTTGTTTGATTGCTCATAAATATTGTTCCCTTCCTCAATTTTATGACATTTGATTTGATATTCTTTGAGTTCCTAAAGTTCCTTTCATGACAATAATTTTTTTTTTTCTCTTAAGATATTGATTTATAAATTATTTCTATATTTTTTATTATTCACTTCCTCATTTGAATATAGGATTTGATAAACTACAAGTATTTCACAAATAACACTACATGAATAATATCCATAACAATTTCAATAATTAAAGTGTATATAAAATGTATAATAACATTGTAAGTATTTTTTTTTATGTTTAGTGTTTTTTTTTAATATAATACAAGATAGTGATAATATTTTCAAAGTAAATATTACAGATAATTTTTTTTTTTATATTTTTATATGCCATAGATAACAGGCTTTGTTTTTCATTCTAATAAATGTAAATATAATAATTTCGTGTGGATATAATAGATAAATATTTGAATATGTAATGTGCTATGCACCAAAATTACAATTAAATACAATAATAAGAACACTTAACATCTAGGCTGTGCTTGTGCAAGTCAGTGGTGAGTTGTTGGGTATGGCAGGAACTCATGATGGCGGCTTACTGTAGGGTTGACGGTGTCTTCTCCGGGCGTAGCACATCAATCAGGTGAATCCTTCCCAAACTCTTGACTGCAGCAGGGCGGATGCTTGGGAATGATGCTGTTATCTGGTAATCAGTACAGTTTCCATCTATCCAGTCTATATACAAATGTTGTCGCTGGCTGTACAGTCTCCACAGTAGCGAATGAGTGCAATACTCTCCGGCCAGACAAACTAAATTGATGTCGCTGGCTGTACAGTCTCCACAGTAGCGAATGAGTGCAATACTCTCCGGCCAGACATGACTAAGTTGGTGTACTTGAACTTGGTTCATTTTGGGGTTTCCTGGTTTTCATCTTTACCTTTCCCACTTTCATTTTCACCTTTCCCCTGGTGGAGGATGTATCTCCCGGTGAGGGGGGGTACGTTTTCCCAAAATCTTTCACTCGGGGCCCCCAAGCCTTGTTTTGCAATGGTGACCCATTCATGCTCTTATACTTTGGATCACTTAGTTTTTTGAAACAAGAGCTCCTCCATTTTACAAAGTTGGTGGGAAGTTTGTTTATGGACTGATGAGTTCGATTGGATACAGCATGTATAGAACTGTTATACACTAGACAAGTTGTTGGATCCGGTCTAGGTATTGTGTCCTCTTTGCCCGACATTAAAATGCTTGATGCTAGTCAACTAGATTGTTTCTGCCTCCCATGATTACTACTCTTTGGAGTCGATGTCTCAGGTGAGCGGTTCAAACCAGTGGCAGGATGGTTGACACGGTCGGCTTGCTTCGTGTTCGATGTACCGGCGATCGGCTGGACACCTGGCGGCGAGGCAGCGCAACTTGTAGTCTCTCTAACAACTGATCTCTCTATTGAGCGTTCACCATCGAGGTTCGGTAACGGCCGAAATCTCTCAGAATTGTTTTGATTTTGATTATTCCACCAAGTTTTTCTGTCTGACCTATGTTGTTTATTAAATCTGTAATTTCCTTCTCGTTCACCTGAGTTATTTTCCTTCTCCTGATGTGTGTTACTTTCCTCCTTGCGATTATTTTTATTATGTCTGTGTTCATCATAATTATTAAGTGAATTGTTGTGACCTAGTTTAGAGCTAGATATTACATGGATTCGCCTAAGTGTTTTTTCGAGCTGATTAAAGTTTTGCGAATTTTCAGCAGCTATTATTAGGCGAATTCTTTCCGGTAGGCCTTTCAAAATAATCGACACAAGGCTGGATTCTGTTAATGGCTCATCTAAGAAGGAGTTCTTATACCGTAGGCTGGCGGCATATGCTGGATAGGTTAGGTGAATCTGATGTTGAAATTTGCTATTTAATATTTCAAACAGACATTCCTGTTGAGTTTCGGTAGACCAGTACTGTGATTTAAAATTAGCTAGGAATTCAGATAGTGAATTGAATTCATTTTTCTGTGACTGGAAGGACATGAGTGCATCAGACTTTAGTAGGCTGCAAAGTGTAGCTTTCCACTGCTCCCACGGACTTGGGCTAAGTTCGTCTACGTTTTCGATCTGACGAATAAATTCAACGGCACTCATTGATTTATTCTGGGGGTCGAACGTCCCTAAGGTTGGTGTTAGGTGTATGAATCTGCGGGGCTCCGCGCTACAGTGACCCGTGCTATTTATATTTTCTACTCTCTGTTGCAGTTTTTTGAAAGAATCAGAAGTACTAACTATATGATTTTGCAATTTTGTATCAGTTTCTTGCAATTTCGTGGTACACTGCTGATTTTGTTGAACCATATTTTCCACTGTGAAGGTTAGATTAGCCTGTGATGTATTTATTTTTTCTAACCTAGAAGTGGTCAGTTCCTGCTTTTCCTGCAAAGTACTTATTTTTTGTTCAGTGTCCCCTAATGCTGATTTAACCTGTTCAACAATTTTACTGTCCGTCTGTTCACATTTTTCATGGATTTGAACCTTGTGAGTTTCTAACTGAGCTGTTATGCTAGCCTGAAATGAGTTCCACTTCTCATTGTGTTGTGATGATAACGATTCATGTTTGTCATTCAACTCTTGGCTAATTTTATTGAAACCGTCCTGTAATTCTTTTTCAAACCTAGTTCCTAGATCATCCACACGTTTGTCTATGCGGGCGGTGGCTTGAGTAAAATTTTGTTCTAGCCCTGCTATATGATTATTAGTTAAATCCAGTTGTGCATTAAACTGTGCTTGTATTTCCTTTAGCTGATCCTGAGTTTTATTTAATTTGTCTCCTAGCTCTTTATTAGATCCAGCTATTTGTGTGCGAGTCTCCGCACTGTTTTGATCTATTTGTGTGCGGGTCGCTTCACTATGGTAATCTATTCGCTTGCTCATACTTTCTATCAATTCGAACATAGCAGCAAAAGTTTTGGGTGAGGTAGGTTCTACATCCGGGAATTTATTAGGTGCCCCCTCAACGCCAAAATTTGTGTCAGAGTTATCAGGAGTGGTAGTTATTTCGTGAACTACGCGCTCAGGCGTTTCAACACGAGTAGATGACAGTTGAGCCAAATTATCCGCAGAGAAACCGATAGAAGATATACTTCCAGTATTTCGATCTCGCATACTGGACTCATCTAAATCAACGGTTATAGCAGGTTCGTTATTTTCAGCCATGTTTACTGGAATTAATTGACTAAATTTCGCCAAATACCGTATTTGAAGGAAAAATTCAGCAGTGAACTAATAATGTTGAATGAAATGCTGTGCAGTTTGATTCCTGAAGTGAAGTTCTCAGTTGATGTCGAAATTACTGATCTTACACAAGCACAGGTACATATAACACTTAAACATAGAACTTACTAAAGACTAGCTTCAATTGAATAAATATAGCCTGAAAGAAAATCAATTTCAAAGTGACAATTCAACTTATTTTCTAACAAGAAAATTTTTCAAAGTATTCTTTGAGATTCCCAAACAAATTTTTATTTTAATTCAAATAAACAATACTGGATTGTAAGAAAAGCTCACTCAGGGGTTATTTAAATTTAAATTCCCTTTGTGGCAGTCGACATTCCTCACACAATATTTAACAAGTTTCTTGCTTGGTAATTCGACATACAAAATAGCATTACTAAATTTAAGAATCTCCTTGCTGCCCCCTTAATATCGGCCAGGTCTAGTAGGAAAATTCTGTAATAAAATGTTACGTTATTAAAGTTCCTTGTCCTCTCGTTAAGTTGTTGAATGGATCTCCGTGCGCTAAGTGCTGATGACAAGTAGCTGCAAATAAAACAAGTTAATAAATTCATGTAAATCTCAAAGTATCGACGTTTCTGCTTCCGGGCGCCAGTTGTTAGGCAATATTCTCAGGTTGGGCTCCAATTCCTCTATTTGAAAGCTGGAATGGAAATAAAATGTAATGTTCCATCAGCTGTGTCCGGATAATAGGCTCTAACATACAAACTCAAGCAAGGCTTGGCTGTATTGAAATTTCGCCTCCTGAAAATACTCCATAACGAATAAACGTCCACTACCTCTCAAACAAATGATAATTATAAATTACCACTAATCAAAGAGATAGAGGGCGTTTTCGAGCTGAGTACAATCAAATATCTGAAAGCAATAATATTACCACTAGGTGTTCTGTTGTATGACTGGTGTAAGGAGGATTTCTCTGGTAGACTGTAGACGATCTCACTGAAGCAACTGAACCTTTTATGCTAAGGTCAGTCAAGGTATCCTTGAAATCACAAGTGGACTTTCTCATGAAGTACCACAGGCAAATGGACCCTAGGCTATGTGTGCGAGAACGTGTACTTAGTCTAATACCAAGCAAGAAACTCCAAGAGAAAAATACACAAAAGTCAATTAACAACAGTATAATTTATTAATGCCAATCAAATAAATCATGTGTCTCAGTAATTGTATTACAAGAATAAAATAATCTCCACTTGAGATATTTAATTTCCAAAACGTTCTTTAAATTCTTGAATTAAATTTGAGTTTTTAACTTAATTAGGAATAAATTTCCTGTGTGAGGAATTAGACCTAAGGGTCACTATTGTATGTTGAACGTCTTTACCAGATATTACATGAATTCAACTTGGTATGTTACACTGATATATGCGGCGAGATTTGAATTATTGGCCATGGAATTCACACTCAAAAAGCTTTTATAATGATAATTATTCCTGATCAGGATTTAACTCACGCACTTTCCTTGTATTCAGCCCCCTTTTCGATGCACTTGGTTTTTTCAGCCTCGTGGACATCAGTATTCTTTGGTGGTGGTGGTTTTAATCGCCAGGTTTATCACAGTTTGATGTTTTTTACAATAAAAGAATGTACGATCAAAAACATTCAACATAAGAGGACATTTAACATTTACTAGGAACTTTAAACACTTGTGCTACATTTATTAAATTAAAGCAAGTAAAGGGATACGCGAATCCTGCGTCCTTCTCCTTCAGTCTTTTATTAGTAAGTCCTCTAGAACTTTTTTCGGGAACCGGAAAAAGTCCTAGAACAGCTGACAAATTTTCGGCAATGTGGCCTATAAATCGGTCAGTCAAAGCATGAATTAATATAAAACTTAAATGTAGCACTAAAATTAATATTTGCAAAGGGAGACTCAAAATGGGTCTCAGGGAATACGTGAGCTTTCCTTTTAACAGTTGAAATAATTTTAGTAGAAATATTACGAAACAAATATCCAAACATTCATGCAGTACTTGGCTTGTGATAACAAGTCCAGCCTACATTATCACGGCTTGAAACGATGATTTAATATTTCACATGAATTTGGGATATTTGTTAGTTTATGCAGAGCTTGAAATTATATAAGAAATTGTAGGATAGCAATATGTTTGATATTCTTAATCAGAGTAGAGCTTTTTCACTATTTATATCTGTGTCATATCTGTCATATCGGGTTTGAATTTTCGCTCCAACAGACGCCATCATCAATAGATGAATGGCCGACTGGAGCGCGGCGTTTTCAAATCTTAAGGCATAGAGGTTGATTCAAAATGTTCCCTCACAATATATATATATTATTTTATATTACATTATGTAAACAATACGTGTATAAACCAAGCATATCAAATACATAGTTTACAGCTTTACGTCTCTACTGCGGTACCTGTTGTTCTGCAATGGTTGATAGGGTAAAGTAAATAGATATAGATATACAGAGTGTAGTAAATTTGATATAGGGTGAAGTAGATGGCTATGTGGGTGTAGAAGAATGCGAGTGACTGTGTATGTCCTTCGCCTTGTACGAATAATGCAAGGCCACTCGCGCCATTGGTTGGGTAATCATAGTGATCAGCGTGGGTGTGGTATGGTATTTTCGCACTGTCCACCAACATTCCAATTCTGACATCTCGTTTGTCCATGATCTTGAACCTCTACCAGCGTCCGTAACAAATTAAGCATTCAAGAAACATCAAATTGGAATCTTGATTCTTATAAATTTGGTTTTATATCACACACAATATTATTAAGAGTTTTTGCATGCTATTCAAATTTGAAAAATAGTGCGTGGACTCCCTCAGGTGCTTTGGTTTTTTTGGTAGGATGTTTGAATATTCTATTTAACTTCATGCATAAGATAGGAAAAAGCTTTCAGGAACTACCTACATGTTGGAGAAATCAATTTAGTCTTAAATCAAGGTCTAGTCTTTGAATAGACTGACATCGGCTTTGCAAACTTCCATCATGATTATTAATAAGCTATTTTTTTTTTTTTTTTTTGCAAAATATGAGAACTTTTTTCTTTGTCCGACCAATGCCTTATTTACACCTAAAATGTTGATTGTTATCTACTAATATTTAGGATTATTAGGTTTTAAAGCGTTGGTTGTGTAGATTCGTATATAAAATACTCATGAAGATGCTTATTTAATGGAGTCATAAATTTAAACAAGGAAGGTATTTTAATATCTCAGATGTGGAGATTCATCTTGCTATTCATTTCGAAATTTATCAATCGTATGTCATCATGTCAACAAGTCACAAGTACAGGCGTGAACCGGCCGGTGGGGGGGGGGGGGGGGTTACGTGTAAAGGAAATGTATCTGGATGGTTAACATGATCGCTGGATCATGGATGATCGCTGGATGGTTAAATGATCGATCGCTTTTTAGTTGAAGTACACCCCGAAATATTCTCTGAGCTTATTTCTTGACTTTACATATCTGCTCATTCATCGTAAAAGACGAACTAGTTCCACAAATATTTAATTTTATGACTAAACTCGAAAATTCTCATTCATTGGCGGCTCTGTTAGCGCAGTTGGCTGGAGCGCTTGTCTGTGATAAGATAAGGCTCTGGCTGGCTTCGTTTCCTGCAGCCTTGGGTTCGAATATCATTCAGCCACGGATGTTTCTCATCATTCACCTCGTTACCCACACACAAGTCTCCAGGCTTATGTGGGCATCATCCGCAATAAAAAAAAATAATCTACATGAAGAAGAAATACTAACAGATGATGTTAAATTTGAAGAATTACGCATGAAACAACACGACTTGAGAGATGCATGTTATTTTGAACAATAATTCCATATCTAATTGCATGACATGCATGTGTATCGTTGGGATATGCCACAATAATTTTTACATAGCAATAAATCCAGTGAGACTGAAGACGAAAACAATTGTGGTGTAGCAAATTACAAGCAAAGCCTAGCAGGCGTTTCATAATCGCATATGCGAAACGCCCTGTATTGTATAGTAAAACGCGTGTGGGATTCAGTTATGTAGGTTGCCCGTATAAATTATAGTTACATTCTTCTATTTTCCTGGAAGTAGAAGTGGTTATTCTACTCGTCTACTTGATGATGATAAGTTCTAATAGAGGTTATGCTGTCTGTTGTCGATAATAGCATAAACACACGCCAAACCTGAGGTAATGTAGGTATTACTGTAGATTATTTGAGAATTTTTTTCGGAGGATGAAGCCCACATAGGTCTGTGACCTGTGCGTGGGTAATGAATTGGATGATTGTGATTGATGAGTTTGACCTACAGTTTTAGGTGGGTTCCGAAATACCAGGAAGTGGTTTTACAGCAGAGAACAGTCTTTTTTGTTGGGCAAAATACAGCAGTCAAGAGAAGTATTGAGTGCAAGTATACAGTCAGCTTGTAATCCATTCAGATTCTTGAAGATTTTGATTTTTCAATAAAGCATAAATTGATTTTACACAGCTTGTCAATTGTAATAGGTTGCAGTGATATTATTTTTGGATGTGAGTATTATTTTGATATTCTGTTCTTTGATTCTGGTATCTTTGAAAAGAAGAAATGGGATTTATAAGGATCATAACATCTGTATCATTGAAATACTTTTTCCTCTCATATTTATATCTTCTATTACCCAATAATGAGGACCACAGCAGCAAGCCTGATGGATACTTTCTTTATGGCTATGACCCTATGATCAAAGAGCTGGAATGTTTGGGGTGACCCAGGGAGATTTTCCTGACAAGAATTCTTCAATAAATTTCTAATTCTTAGAAGGTTTAGTTGAACTTGAAAATTTGTGGAAATTTTTTGTCAGTTTAATCAGAAGATAGTAAACATCAATTTTATACATAAATAATCATGATTATCTTATTCTTTTAATAATGTATTTTTGTAAATTTTTCTCGGGAACGGCTCCAACGATTTTCACAAAAATTAGTATTTAGGGGTTTTTTGACCTCAGAAATTCAATGATCATAGTGAAAATATTGGGAATTTTTTTTAGAAGTCTATTTTCTTTAGGCAAGTCACGCCTCCTCAAACGTTCTTCAATCTTTTTATTTTTAAAACATCTGACAATCTGAAAGAAGAATAGAGATAAGATGGTCGTTGAGAGGTTATAAATTGTGGACAGATATATGAGTTTGAAATATAAGCGTCTGTTTACAGCAGATTGCGAAATGAAGTGATTGATACTCTTCCATATCTTTTTATATTAAAAATAAACCGAATAACTCCATATGAGTATCGAAGATCGGTTTCCTGGTACTATTACATTAATTTACATGATTGATGTCAAATTCATGTAGCAAGTCAAAGACAGTAATGATGCATAGTAGCAAGATGCTGTAGCTAAGTGCATACTGGAAACAGACAGTGATTTTCTGTTGACACTACATGAATTCCTCACCATGAACACATTTGAGTGTCACATGTGAGTGTCAAGAATCGTCACCAATGCTTTTTTTCAAGTTCAATTTATTAACACACACAACCCAAAAACCATAACAATACAATAAAACCACATATTTTTTGAAAACATACTTTCGTTTGCCTGGAAATGGAAAAATATTTTTAAAACCAATAAAAAAATTAATCAGTACGACGCTTTAAGAACATTTTGGAAAAAACTGGCAGCAATCAAAACAGTAAACTACAAAAACGAAATTCCCAATGAGAGCAAGTGTGATAGCAGATTTGTCGAGAACAGTCTCCTGTCTGGCAGCTTCAACCACTGCAGCATAGCAGGCATCAACAATCTACAAATACAATAAGAATTATGAACGTGATAGCAGATTTTTCGAGAACAGCGTTCTATCTGGCAACAACAACCACTGCAGCAAAGTAGTCATCAGCAATTGATAAGAATTGTGATTGCAGCTTTTTGGGAGGAGCGACGACAGCTCAATGAAACTCAAATGGCTATCGGAGCAGTTTTTAGTCAATTAGTTGAAGAGCGGCCATCGAGTTAGGCCTACGTCCTGAAGGGTTTAGGGTTGAGGGGATGGTTTGGCATTGCAATTTCACAGACGGGTAAATTACTGGCGAGCTCTGATAAAAGCCTGATTTGGGTCCGAGGGGTAGATGGAGGGTTTGGCTCTTGGACGCCTCTTTCTCTTCTCACTCTCTCCTCTTTCTCTTCTTTCTCCTTCACCTCTCTTTCTCGTATCCTGAGGCTTAACGTCGGAGCCAGATAAAGCATGGCAATATCTGTTGAGGAAAACGCCAAATCGATAGTACAAATAGCCCCAAAGCATATGCAAACTGCATTCGCTGTATGCAAATCAGTAAAGACTCCCCCCCCCCCCCCCGCCACACTTTTCCCCCTTTTATATGCTATCTGCTCTAGCAAGTGTGGAGGAACGTCAAGCCGTAGATTGTCTGCCAAAAACACAACGATGATAATAAAATTTAAATCCTTCGCACGATATACGGCTGGCTCACGTCAATCCATTGTGTAAGATTAGTGAGTATTATGTGTGGTGTTATGCAGTGTGCTACTTCTTGCATGAAATATTAGTTCACCCAGTTTCAACAAATGAATTCCATCAACAAATTACGTACTATAATAATTAATTTTTTTCTCAATAATATATTGTCCGTGATGTTCCAGTTTGAATTATTCATAAGATTGTGTTTAATGGCATAAGAAAAAATCCATTCGCTGATAAAAGACTCTGTTCTCTGCTGTAAAATCACTTCCAGGTGGTTCGGAACCAACCTAAAACTGTAGGTCCGACTCATCAATCACCATCATCCAACTCATTACCCACGCGCAGGTCTCAGAACTATGGGGGCTTCATCCTCCGAAAAAATAATGCTTTTTTTTGGTTCAAATGGAATGTGAATTTTCAATTAATTTGGATTTTTGATACAATACAATTTCATAGTTAGAGATTAAGTTCGCCATTGGATAATGTTGTCCACCCTTGATGAACTACATTCAAAAGAAATAGGATAATATACTAATTCGATTTTTAAAGATAAAGATGTTGAAAAGATGTAGTGAGTAAATATGTTATTGTTTTAGTATCAGTAACTTATGGTGCCAGAATAAAAAAGTATGGTTTGCCAACGTCCAAGAGGTTGTCTGTAGACATAGTTATAGAAAAACCCTATGAAAAGAAGGAAATCCAGGTTTAATTCTGCTCCATACTGTTATGCAGGTTATGTTGTATAGAACGTATCATTTTATACTTTTATATACTTTTCGGGTTAGAATTGTTATTTTCCTATAGATATATATTCTAGTCCTAAATACTGCCTCATATAATAATTGCAGAATCATCCTATATCTATTGAATTCATATTGGCAATTTAATTGGTTGGATGAATTGATTTCCAGTTATCACATATCCTATATCCTATTTATTTCCTTCTAAATTGAAAAAATCAATCAATTCGTAATTTGGTAGACAACATCTATGATGTCAAAAACTTAAGCTCAATCAAAATAATGAAAACTTGAGTTTTTTGAAAAGTACATAAACTTGTTCAAACCTTGTGAATTTGCTCAAGTCTAATCATATAATTGGAAATGGACCTTTCTTTTTATTCATATTATCTTCATTCATTCATATTCTTTCCATAACTGTTCTGCAATCACTAAGTCCTATTGTAGAAGTAAACTACTGATGGATAAAATACACTACAACACTTACAAGCTCAAAGATTCTATATAAATTTCTTTTCCCACCAGCTTTTGGTTAACCAATCACGAGAATCGTATACGATTCCTCTAAAGGTTGCTTCTGAAAGTTTTAGCTAGGAAACTATCCAGACTCAAAACTTCTAGCGACATGTTTTACCGCACCACTAATGATTTAACGATGCACCATGGTGTAGCATATATATTTGCCATATATGTGAGGCATATTTAGGCTACGTTAAGTTGCGGGGCATGCGTGATGCGATAAAATCATTCCATATTTGTCTTCAGTCGTTTTCCAATAAACAGATGATTTATATTCCGTAAGGGACACGACATATTTTATGTCACATCCACGAACTGTAGGAAGTTTGGACCTGATTATGGGCAATCCCAGACTTTCATCCTAACCATGAAGTATCGAGTTTTATGGCTTCAATAAAATACATGTGTCATTGTCTATTCTGTACATTATGAAATTGGAATTGTGGAGAGTGTAGAAAGAAAGAATTGAGTTATTCATGTAGGCTTTGAGTAGGCATTTTATTCAACTGATTTTCTCATTATTTTCAGAGTTTTAATAACATATTGTTTAGATGACTACGGTGATTGATCATTGAAGTGCTAAGTGGTCATCAATCGGTGTATGCATAAAATGAATTACAACCAGCTAATTTGATATAGATAATTGAAAAGTAGATTTTGCAATGAAATTCAATTTTTTACATTTGTTGCCTTCACTAATGCCAGTGGCGGTCCCAGGGGGGGGGGATGGGAGGGACATATCCCCCCCGAAATATCAAGATGGATCCCCCCCCCTAAAAAAGTATTTATTCATAATTATGTATGTATAGTTTTTGCGAGAAATAAATTTAATCTGTGTCATTGTTACTAGTTAGCTAGAAGAATAAACACCCAACCAATGTGTAAAAAGAAGCCACGCCGTTTACTTTTGAAGTAAATCACAATAGTTTTTGTATTATTTTTATTTTTTTATTTGTGATATTCTTTCTTGTAAACTTAATAAATGTTCATTACATTGTTGTGTAACAATCTGAGTATTTTTTGGCTATTCCTTCGTAACTTACATGTTAAAAATAGGGCCTAACCATAAAGAAAAAATTCGCAGTGAACACTTGATTTATTTTTGATTTCATAATACGTTTATTTAACAGAACTTTGTCATCATGCTCATTAGCTCATTAAATAATCACACTGACTTTTAATCAATTTTTTTTGTGTAGCTAAAGGAAACCAAAGTAAAGACACATACTATGGTTGGGTCCTATTTCACCCAGGTACAATAAACTTTAAATGAAAAACTATTTTATTAGCTAACATAAATACTATTAGATTGAGCATATTTTAGAGCTCAATCACGTCAAAAATACGTTTTTAGGCTTTAAATTCCACATTTTTTTCCGTGGTGGGGGGGGGATCCAGACGGTCATCACCCCCCGAAATGAAATCCTGGGACCGCCACTGACTAATTATTTTGTTGCCAAACCAAAAAACCAAAACTTTCAAAAACAAAAATTTTTTACAAATTTGTTCTTTTCTATATTGGTTCCAACTGTTTTTATTATATCTCATGAGTTTAGAATACTTTAACTAAGAACTATCAAATCAAGGTCTAATATCATCACTACGGTATCAGACATGTAGTGGCAATAGTCTGTGTCAAGATTGCTTTGCGAGAGAAAGATAAAGATAGGTTGAGAGAGAGAGACCGAGAGGGATTGAGAGAGAGGGATTGAGAGAGTGTGATACAAAGTAAGAGAGAACTGCCTTCGCTATGAAAGAATGACTTCAATGCGACCGACAATCTGAACTATGCTAGGTCAAAACATAATAAACAACCTGTTCACCTTCTACCTGTATTGCATACGCTTTACTTTCGCTGTGTTGAAAACCTCAATGGCAATTATTTTCTAGAATCTCCATTGGAGAGCAGAAGGTTGTGAATGGATGAAAATTGTACCATGAATTATTTAAAAGCAACTTGAGTTTCGCAATTATTGTGAACAGGTGCGGGGGGCGGTTTATAACTTGGGAAAACATTCCAAGATTTTCCATTATTCATTCAATTGATGAAAGCTTGGATACCTTTATTGGACTAGACCTCAGGTAGTTGCAGTAGCCTAAACTGCTTTTCTTGGAAGGTATTCTTAAGATTTAATTTCGTAAAATTTATGTTTGATTTTATGTAAAAAGGCGGTATACTATTTTATCTAATTACTAGATGAGACATTTTTATGACCTTCAACAAGGTATTGGGAGTGTAGAAGATTGAGTCATTTCTTTAAAGAACGTGGGAATTACCTAGGTCCTATTCACAGTAGATATAGAACCACTCCCTCTAATCAGTTTATTATATTCATAAGAATAAATACACTATCATTTAAAAATTCCAACATTAGGGAATCTTTTAAAATGTCTATTCAATTTCCTTTCCTTTATGGAAGAAGTCTACGAATTGTGTGTTAAAATCTGTCACTTCCCCTAACAAGCATACAATATCCTATTGTGCTTCTTTATTATCAAGAGGGTATTTTTTAGAGGTATAGAACTTTAATTTGGCAGCCCTGCTTCCAGTGGCAAACATTTTGTCAACGAACAGCTGATTTGTGTACAGTATTGTTTGCCATTTCATCATCAATAGAGTGACATCTGAACAATGCTTGCAAATTATGCAGATTTACTTTGAAAATTATGGTTACATGCATGAAACATATCACGCACAATGTCCATTCTATGGTCAACATAATTGTCCATCAGAACAATTAATTCGATTAACAGTGGAACGATTTGCTGCACGTGTACTTTAAATGATAATACATGCAAATCGTTCCATTGTTAATAGAATTGAATCGAATTAATTGCCATGATGGACATTTATGTTGACCATAAAATGGACATTGTGCGTAATATGTTTCATGAATGGAACCATGATTTTCAAAGTAAATCTGCACAATTTACAAGCGTTGTTTAGGTGTCACTCTATTCATGATAAAATAGCAAACAATACTGAACACAAATCAGCTGTTAGTTGACAAAATGTTTTCCACTAGAAGCAGTGCTGCCAACTTAAAGTTTTATGCCTCTAAAAAACACTATATACAGTACATACTTTGAAAATTTCAACACCAGTTAGTGAATCTCTTGTAGATTATATTTCAACATTCTCTTCAACTTTATTTTGATCTTCCTTTTATTTTGTGGAAAGAATCTGAGGACAGTTTGAGTTCCAGTCACATATAACTTCTATTGAATGATAAGTTGATAGTATTGGATTTTTCCCCTAGATCCAAGTGTGAGGTGTAATGTAGTTGATTTACTTACACTTGATGTTGTCCGAACGTGACCTAGGATAAAGATGTAAGAAAACGCTACTTGGTTTAAAGGGCACTTGATGGTATATGAAAGCATCTATTTGAACCAGAGTGAACACTGTTAAGGAGCGTTTCGGTAATAAAACATTTTCAAAGTGAGCTGCAGCCTTTCTCTGTTACAACCTAACCTCTAAATTTTGCAATTTTCCATCCCATCTATTCATCTTCTACATTCTTCCTCCCTCAGTTCCTCTCTCTCTTCTCAAACTCACTTCTTTTTATTTCTTACTTGTTTTTCCTCTCTTTCCAACCTTCTTCGTTCACTTTCCCCTTTCATTTGCTTTTTCAGAGAACCCTGCTTTCCTTCTTTCCTTTTTTCTCTCATAATCTACTGCTCTTTCTTACATCTTTGATCGTGTGGCTTTCCCAAACTCCTCCGCCAATCCCTTGGAGTGTGTTAGCTGGTTTGCTTTAGGGATCTACATGGCTTGCCTCTTCCCTCACCCCATTTCTGCTTGAATATCTTTTACTGCTCTAGAAAAACTCATAAATTTAAATATTGCTGGTCAATGACCTTGATCCTAGGAACTGAGGGGGATTGCATGTCTTAATTCTTTATGATGCTTACGACACAAAAAATCCAAGTAGTTCATAAAATAAAAAGTGATGCACCACTTTATATTGCCCCACTTAACGTAGACTAATATGGGGGACGGGAGGGGGCGACTCCAAGAATAATATAATTTAATAAAAATTGAATGCTTTTCATATTATTTTTTGCATGTGATGAATATGTTGTACAGTATTGCATTTTGAATATGTTTACCAGTTCACCAATGAATTTATCAGCATCAATCATCAAAATATTCTATTGTGAGATATGAATATTCTGTTGAATGGTACTTTTTGATTCATGCATTGACAATTTCTTATTAAATTTTCCTATTTCAAAGGTGCTTCTACTTACCGGTATTTCTGATAATTTGCGATTTTATTATTATTGGATAATTTAATTTAATAATTTTATATTTCTACAGCATAAATTTAATTTAAAGTTTTTTTCAGTGAATATTTCAGAATAAATTTCATTACAGTTTTCTCCATCATTTACAAATCCTTCATAAACTAATAATTTTTAATTCTTGTTTTTCCACAGGTAAAGGAATTTATGCACTTCTGGGGATAGCAAATCACCGATACTAATATGAGTATGTAATCGTATGTAGTGGTATATTGGTATGTACTACACATTACAATGCAAATAATCATGTATGATAGCTATTATTCTAATTTAATTAGTCAAATACATTAATAGTTTGTCTAAATAGCTCTATATAAGATGTATGCGAAATTCTGCTTGAAAAATAGAATGCTTAGCCTATTGTCTATCCACCTCACTGGAACTTTAACAATAAAAAAGTCAAAATAGTAAATGATGTTGGAGAACTTTACACAGAATATATTTCTGATGTTGGAGAACACTAAGCAGCAGTGATCAAAATTGCTCAGAACTCCACCCATTTGATCGGTTGAGGGCTGTTACGAGAATTTCAGAACAAGGAGATGTATTCCACTTATTCCAGGTGATTTGATCTTGGTTACTATTGGATTTGTGCACAAACCCTTGGTCATTCCTTTTCTCTTTGGAAAGGACTTGAATCTGAATTTGAAGAGTTTTTATGAATATTAATTCAGCGGGCCGCTTAGCGTAGTTGGTTGAGGCGTCTCAACTTCAGGTTACTGTCGCTTCAGCGGTCGTGGGTTCGAATACTGCTCCTCCGTCTGGCATCTGTGTGTAATTATCCACCTCATTACCCACGCACAAGTCTCGGACTCAGGTGGACATTAACAGCAATAAAAATAATTAAAAAATTTTTCATCAATCTGAATCTAAAGATTTTTCATGAATGTAAATCTAAAGTATTTATGGATTTGAATCTAAAGATTTTTTATTGGAACATATTCTACGACACCTCTCTTTCATTCATAAAATAATAGTTTCAATATGTTGCTGATTACAAACTCACTCCCACTTTATTTTAGTGGATGCTTGGTAATGGGAGCTTAGACACTTTCATACTTGGAATTAATATGGTATGGGAAATAATATTCTGTCCATCATGATATTTCAACTAATATTAAAATATCTGTGCTCATAAAAACGGAAATTTCCGTTCATTGACTATAATCAGGAAAGTCTACCAATTAAAAAGGAGAAAGTTCAAGTTTATAAATTCTATCATCAGTTGTAACTAAAACTGATGATCATTCATTCTGCGAAATGAATTGAAATGAAAACATCAACTTGATTAGAGCTATTTATTATATAGATACTATATAATCAATGCACAACACATATTAAGAGCACTAACTTATCAAATACTTACCGAGGATGAAAATTCTATTTGCGAAATAATTATCAATTTATTGATTATTTTTAAGTAGTAGAATACCGTAGGTTATTCTAGAATTTTTAAGGTTTTTCTAGAATTTTTTTCTAGAAGGTTTTTATTCTAGAATTTTTAAGGTTTTCTGTGATTTTTAGGATTGAATCAAATTTATGTTCATCGACGATATGAACTCGGTGTTATGCAAATGTTTTTCAACCCATGTGACACCTAAAAATTATATTATTATAATAATAATAATAATAATAATAATAATTATTATTATTAAATATAGAAATTCGAACTCTTTATTGGAAAATAACAAAATAATTTGGACATTAATAATATAATTTGGAATATAATAATAATAAAAAATTACCAATTAAAAAGAAAAATAATAATAATTATTATTATTAGTATTATTATTATTATTATATTCCAAATTATATTATTAATGTCCAAATTATTTTGTTATTTTCCAATAAAGAGTTCGAATTTCTTGCAAGTAGTAGTATTATATTAGTAACATTTTTTCTGATTACGTAGTCTAACATTATTCTGATTTATTCATCATGTATTTATTTGGAGTTTTGCAATATCCAATTATTTGGAGTTTAATAACAATTTGTAATACTTATTCTCATTACTGTCAATAAATCCTATCTATAGAAAAATATTAATTATATATAATATAAGAAATATTGCTTTAACTACTTAGTGTACCATTATTTTTAATTACTTATTGTAGATTTATTTGAAATTCTGCAACTTTCATTCATTTGGAGTTAAATCACAATGGGGAAGTGATAGCCGTGAGCCGCAGCAGGTATCTGTTCAATCAGATAGAGATAAGCTGCGTTCTCCTGGGCACTCTTTGTAAGGGTGACCGATTAGATTGGCACTGTTTTCTGCTGTAAAATCACTTCCCGGTGGTTCGGAACCACATAAAACTATAGTTGCAGCTCATCAATCACCATCATCCAACTCATAGGTCTCAGACCTATGTGGGTTTCATCCTCAAAAAAAATTCTAATGCTAATTCTTATAACTGTCTATAGATCCCATCTATAGAATCATATCTATGAGAAGCATATAGGCCAGTGGCGTACCGATAATGGAGCGAGTGGAGCAGTCGCTCCAGGGCGCAAGGCTCTGAGGGGCGCACCGTTCTTGAGAGAAAATTGCCTTTTACTTACGAAAAATGTATTACTATAATGAAGGCCAAAAGGGGAAAATGCAACACAATTTAAAAACCGTATGTAGCCTATACATCGCTGCGCATTACTAAAAGGAACATTCATGTCAAATGAATGAAATCGGTTCATTGAATGAAAGAAATTGGTTCAATGAATGAAAGAAATTGGTTCATGAGTTTAGCCGTAAATGCTTTACTAACAGACAAAATGCAAAACGGTCGAATCAAAAGTAGTAAATAGTCTAAAGTAGCAAAGCCAAAACATTTTATATTGGGTGACAAAAGGTATAACAATTTCAAGTAATTGAATGAAGACGGAATTTATTCTGAAAAAATAAATCCACTAGAAGTTCAATGGTTTTTATATTAACAAGAACAGGACTGAAATACTTGACTTTTGAATCCTACTTTCAAAATAAAATAACATTTTTATAGGAATGACAAAATTCTAGAAAAATAACTGCAAATAGATTGATAGAAAAATGAAAAAAATCAAAAACAAGATGTTTGGAAATTGATTAAAGTAGAATCTGGCCTGGCAAAAAATCCTTCATCGGAGATTCGCATCTCTGACAAATACAGCGTAGTTAGAGGCGGGATTCTTTAAATGACCACTATATTAAAAACAGTCCAATCGGGTGGTTGAGTGTGAGACCGATTTTTTTTGTGGGGGGGGGGGGGGGGGCATCGTAAGACACTTCCGCTCCAGGGCGCTTGAAACCTCGGTACGCCACTGATATAGGCTACCGCTACCTACCAGTCGCCTACTATTCACTATGACGTAGCTGTTATGTTACCGCTTGTTCAAAGCAGCGGTCTGAAAATCACTGCCCAACTAATCGCCATAACCCCATTGAGCGTTTATGCCATAAACGCTTTGAACGCAACGCAATAGCAGAGGCCACCGCCAAATCAATCTTTGCAAACATGCAGAGAAGATGATATAATTGAACTACAAATTCATTGACAAAATACAATACAGGACGTTTTGCTCTATATCTACACTGCATAGAGATATGTATAGAAATATATAAAGCGCTATATCTATACTGCATGGATAGAGACAGCGCTTGTAATCAATTCCATCCTCGATTCTGTTCAATAATGAAATGGACAGCTGAAAAGCATCGCACTAATGTTATTTCATCGTTATGTATGCATGGAATAATACGCTGGCAATAGCAACGCTTGAATTTAGCCTAGATTCGCACGTTATTGCCTGACTTTCATTCTCTCTCACATTCCCAGTTTTAGATGCATTCTCACTCCTTCTAGTTTTCTCTCTTTCTTTCTCATCATTTATTATGTTTAAGTTATACATTCTCTTTTGAACTCAGAGCATGTACCTTGCTCACTCTTTTTCTTCGTCTTACAAGATATATTATCCAGTATTTATCAGCAGGTTTACTAACACTTTCATGTTTTTCATCTATTTGGCGGACCGCTTAGCGCAGTTGGTTGGGGCGTCGCAACTTCAGCTTGCTGTCGTTTAAGTGGTCGTAGGTTGGAATCCCGCTTCACCGTCAGGCATTTATATGTAATCATTCACCTCATTACCCACGCACAAGTCTCGGACTCATGTGGGCATCATCAGCAATAAAAAAAATAAAAAAATATTTATCTGGGGTTGAGTGGTAGAGAGAACCTTGAGTTATACCTCCGCTCTTGATAAAGGCGGTTTATCAATCAATCTTTTTTTGAAGTTCTTTTAAAAAAATATCAAATCGTTTTTGTTATTTATTTGTTGGGATAGGCGATAATTTTCAACTTAAAACTCTTCAAGTTTACTCTTCCGTATGATGTTTCGTCACAAATCACTTCCCGGTGGTTCGGAACCCACCTAAAACTTTAGGTCCAACTCATAAATCACCATCATCCAACTCATTACCCACGCACAGGTCTCAAACCTATGTGGGCTTCATCCTAAAAAAAAAATTACTTACTACACAAACCTTTTCAATTCCTTATAATATTTTGTTACGCACAGAATTTATTTCAATTCTGATACTGGGACCAAGCAATACGTTGAATTAACTTGAACTGAGTATCTTGTTTCTTATAATTTAATTATAAGAAAAAAAAGTAAAATAAAAAAAAAATCTTAAATTTATATTTAAATAATTAAAAAAAAAATATTTTAAGTCTTATTTTGTGTTTTTGCTGGAAAACATTATTTTATTTATTATTTAAATTTTAAATTAGTCAATACACTATTTATTAATACAAAATAAATTATTAAAATATTATTTTACATTTATTTATTAAGAAAAACAACAAAACACAAGATTTCCTTATATGGAAAGAAGGTTGAAAACGTATTATACTAATCCATTAAAAATTTAAAGAATATAGCATAATCTTGGATAGGCTACTATCGTCCTGGTAAACACAACCTGGTTTCCAATTATCATGCATTCATAATTAAAATTATTATACAATTATGTTTATGTTTAGTTTTTAAACAATTATGTTCAATCCCAATACTGTATACCAGACATTTCTTGTTTAAAAACAAGTCTAGGTAAAAATAATGTTATATTATGAGTCCATGAAAAACTAAAGGAAGTATCTTCGGTAGGCAACTATTATTCCAATTATCAGGAAACAGGTGAAATTTCCCATCATTATTGAAAAAATAGTTGAACTTTTCGAAGTTTTAAATGTTTCAGAACTCACTGTGAATGATTGATTACAAAAATTTCTCAAACAATCTCTTGGTGCACCTGGGATGTTGTACAGGGATGAGTATTATAATAGATAGGTATTTTCTATAGCCTACCTATAATAGTGATAGCCGTGAGCCGTGGCAGGTATCTGTTCAATCAGATATAAGCTGCGTTCTCCTGGGCACCAGCAAAATATTGGCCAGCAAAAACGACCCTGTTCTGTGCTGGAAAATCTTTTCTCGGAGGTTCGGAGCCCACCTAAGACTGTAGGTCCATCACATCAATCACCATCACCTCATTTCCCATCAACTCATTATCTTCGCACAGGTCTGTGGGCTTCATCCTCAAAAAAAAAAAAAAAATGGAAAGTTGTTATAGGTTGTTCAGCGAGCCTACGGAGTGGAGTTAACAAACATGTGCCTGCATGCAAGCCGAGAATCAACGAAGCCCGATTCACAAATAGCCCAGTTTTCGAAACGCATTATCGAACAGGCAACAGGCCTACCCATTGAAAACGACTTGCAATAATCATTTTCAAACAGCTACTTGGATAATACTTATTATTTATTGTAAATGGAAATGGATAATTGATATTAATAAATTATATGAATAAGATGGCTTTTTTCTTACCTTCAATGCTTAGGCAATGAATCCAAACATTCAGCAATCACTGGTATCACTATTATTAGAATTGTTCATAAATGTGTCAATTGAATTATTTTTACCTATACATTTGAATAAAAGTACTGACTTTTTTTTCGAGGATGAAGCCCACATAGGTCTGAGACCTGTGCGTGGGTAATGAGTTGGATGATGGTGATTTATGAGTACTGAATTTAATATTTAATTTGTTCTTAAAATAATAATTATTTATTTCACAAACTGGAAGTGCGACAACAGCTGTTATAATAATGAACTGTAGGTTGCAATGAGTGTGAATAGGCCGACCGACCAATGCCAGTACAATTGTCAGAATTTCTCACTCACACAAATGCAAAGTTTTTTGGGTCACTCTGTAGGCTCGTTGAACAGACTATAGATAGTTGTACCTAGATAATAGATAGGTATTTTAGAGAACTAACATTTTTTACTTAGGCTTTACTATTCAATTAGAAAAATTTACTTCAGTTTTCCCCCCAACTCATTAGATTTGTCAGGCTGCATTCAGAGCATCAGACAAAGTAAAATAGTTGCATCGATTGTTGGAGCAGGCTGAGCGTTCTCCTTGAGTGAATTAACAATTCTAAACCGAACCAATAGACTCCGACCAACTAATCAAACTCAATTCGACTTTCATTCTGATTCAGATCAGGACCGGTACGGATTGAAGCGTAGTAGAAGGTCTGCGGAACTTTCATTACTGGTTTGATTAATCTGCCGACAGGACGAAATCCTCCTTAGTGGAGTCGACAAAAAGTTGAGGTCGAAACTTCCAGTGACGACTCCCTGTGGATTCCGAATACGACCACCCTAAAACTGCGGGACACTTTGATCATCCAATAGCGGCCATGTGAGTCAGTAAACGCAATCTGATTGGCTACCTCCATATGGAATTAGAAATTTTGACGTCACGTTTGGGCGGGTTACTTGAAATAGTTAAGATGGTCCTTTACCAACGATGTGTATTCACAAAACAAGTTATTGACTCATACCAAATACGTCCTGTGTTTCGGAGGACACATTGAGCCTGTCGCTCCCCTAAATAATAATAATAATATATTTATTTATTCATCACAGCACAGTACAGAAGAAAGCACAGGCAAATGAATATCGTCAAGAAAATGTTACCTAATATTAAAAATGACTTAATTCTACACTACTTAGTACTATAGTACTTAATGGTACCTTCGCACGATCCAATGAAAATCACAGATTAAAAAATTATAAAATACGGTATCAAATAGAAACATAATCATAATTATTTAAATCACATTCCATCCGTAAAGAATTCGTCTACTGAATAATACGCCTTCCTACTCAAGTATGTATATAATTTAAATTTAAAACTTTTCTCACAAGCAATACTTTTAAATATATGAAAATATGATATATGTCCCCTAAAGATATGTTTAATCCTCAATATAGTCGTCAAGTCACATCCGAGGCTCTAGACTGATTCAGGTACGACCCGATAGCTCAGAAATTAGACATGAGCGAGTCAGCTCAAACGATAATATCATTACCAAATGACTAGATATTATTTTATGAATAACGAACATCATGAGATAATTGTGCAGCTATGCACCCCGATAGCAAAAATCCGCAATTTTTTTAATTTCACAATAAGTTAGGCCTACTTAATCGAATAGCAACTTTTTTACTGAGGTGCATTTGATTTTTCTGAACAGTTAGTCTTTCTAAACTTAAAAGAAAACTTGGTTAATTTGAATCGTTCGCACTCACTATTATTTATCAGTAATGAATAATAAGACGAAAGTGTCATAACCACATTTTTTAAAAATACTCAGAAACTAGTTTTGGTTGTTATACCATTATCAATCTCAAACAAACCCGGTTTGAAAATACTGAGAAACTAGTTTTGGTTGTTATACCATTATCAATATCAAAAAACCCAGTTTTTTGAGATTGATAATGGTATAATAACCGAAACAGTTTCTCAGTATTCTTAATAAATGTGGTTGTGACAATTTCGTCTCATTATTCATTATGGATTCCTTCCATAATCTCACCTTCGCCACTACAAAGAAAATTTATCAGTAAATTGTAGGAGTGAAAGGAAGGGATCAAATAATATTTTTCTTATATTTATTCCAAACAATTCTAAAACATTAGTCTCAGCACTAAATAAAAGATAAAATTTGTGATTTATGATGATCTGTTAAGGATTGATGATGTCTGTATATGAGAAGGAATCAAACGAAACTTTGTTTGTTCTATCCAATTGTAACAATTCCACTTCTTCCAAGCTTGGGCTGCAACTATCAATGAAGATAGAATTTAGCCAAGTAATTTAACTTGGTTTAGTTTATTTACAAGAAGCAGTTAAAGGAAGTTATCTTTTTATCCAATTAGAAAAATGTTTTAAAAATCTCCAAAGAATTTTCCATGTGTGTTTTGAAAATGGTTACACTCCTGTCAGGCGCGAATCCAGGGGATGATAAAAATGAATTCTCAACCAACACTGAAATAAAGCCGTAAGAATTTTTGGAGATGAGAACTTTTTTAGATTATATACTCTCACGAAATGTGTTCAAATCAGATGCTCCCTCCCCCTCCCCCTTTTTTCAGTTCACCCCTGACTCATGTTTTCATTGCTAAAAATTTCTTGGTATCGATAAAAATCCAATATGGCTTCAACGTCAATCACCTGAACTCTTTATTGGCCAGAACTTGGCTGGAACAGGAATTGTTTGGATAGAATTGCTTCGGATTCGACCGACAAGTACAGTGCGGGCTTGATACGAAACTCATTAACTTCTCTCTCATCAACAAACGGTGTTGGTCCGCTGGCTTGCGCTCAGGTCGGAATTTAAATTGCGCTACAATTTATAGTACAGCAGCTGAGTCCAGTCTTCTATGTCACTCACTGTTTATTTCCCTTGGGCTAGCATAATTAATTTCCTTTACTAGAGTGTAGTTTTTTGATCTGGATTATTCAAGAGAAAAATAACAATATGGTAATACGTTTTATTCCGGAGAAAAAGAATGAAATTATTTCAGTAGCTATATTATTTACCATTGAGTTCTAGCGAAAATGAGAACATTCTTGGATGCTTCGTCTATGGCTCTGCCTCCTGATTCCATCGAGTTTTACATCCAAACTTTATAAACTTTTACATCCAGACTTGAAACCCCGCTTTGTATTCCCCAAGGTGGCCTTAGGCCGCGTAGAATCTTTGAATCAAAAAAATTACTTTAATATTAAAATTAGTAGCTTATAAGAATAGAAATAAGGATAAAAATAATGGAAAAAGAATAAGAATAGAGTTGAGAGCTGATCAGGATCCACAGAATTTTCTAAAGTAGGTTATTATATTACTTTTTCAGTTCAAGTTTTTGAAGGAGTATGATATTTTTTCTAGTTGATAAATTATTGAAGAATATAGATTTTTTCATGATAGTATTTCCCAGAACATGTTCAAGGAATTCACTGCCAAACAAAATATTTGTTTTCCTACAACTGCTCGTAAAGTAGTTCTTTACGTACTGAAAACTAATTGTAAAATACCTCTTTACTGCTCAGCAAGCGGTAAAGTACTTTACGCTCGCCAGCTGTTTTCTTTACGCTTCTGTTTTGATTTTGATGCCTTCTCATTGGTGGATCACGGAATCCGTGAAATTCACATAACCTCAAAAATAGCGTACGCTAACCAAATCCGCGCACGGTCTGAGATGTTACAAACTACAAGCTTTTATTGTGTTGGAATCCAGAACTGCAGTTTTAGGAAAAATATTGTATGCAATTCGCGCGTGAAGCTTCTTTATCGCTCTCGCAAAATTACTGCGCTCCGCTACGCGTCGCGCAGTAAATGTTTTGGCTCGAGCGATAAAGTCGCGCTTCACGCTCTTAATACATAAATAACTATTATTGAATTACATTGGAGAGTTATAAGAGAAATGCTGCTTCGGTAGTATTTTAGCTATTGAGTAGGTTTTTTTTTTGAAGTTATGTGAATAAAGGCATAATAAGAATAAAAATCCTTATTGAAGAATTCGATGATGAAAACAGATTAAAAACCCGTTTCAAAGAGTTTGAAAATAGTTATTTATGTATTAAGAGCGTGAAGCGCGACTTTGTCGCTCGAGCCAAAACATTTAGTAATTTTGCGAGAGCGATAAAGAAGCTTCACGCGCGAATTGCATACAATATTTTTCCTAAAACTGCAGTTATGGATTTCAACACAATAAAAGCTTGTAGTTTGTAACATCACAGACCATGCGCTGATTTGGTTAGCGTTCGCCTTTTTTGAGGTTATGTGAATTTCGCACGGATTCAGTGATCCACCAATGAGAAGACATCAAAATCAAAACAGAAGCGTAAAGAAAACAGCTGGCGAGCGTAAAGTACTTTACCGCTTGCGGATCAGTAAAGAGGTATTTTACAATTAGTTTTCAGTACGTAAAGAACTACTTTACGAGCAGTTGTAGGAAATAGTTATTTATGTATTAAGAGCGTGAAGCGCGACTTTATCGCTCGAGTAATTTTGCGAGAGCGATAAAGAAGCTTCACGCGCGAATTGCATACAATATTTTGTGTTAATATTTTATATTTAACTGCAGTTATGGATTCCAACACAATAAAAGCTTGTAGTTTGTAACATCACAGACCATGCGCGGATTTGGTTAGCGTTCGCCTTTTTTGAGGTTATGTGAATTTCACACGGATTCAGTGATCCACCAATGAGAAGACATCAAAATCAAAACAGAAGCGTAAAGAAAACAGCTGGCGAGCGTAAAGTACTTTACCGCTTGCGGATCAGTAGAGGTATTTTACAATTAGTTTTCAGTACTTAAAGAACTACTTTACGAGCAGTTTTAGGAAAAAAATGTTTTCTTGGTGAAACCATAAATGGTTTTACCAAGACTACAGGATTTTTCCTCTTTATTAATAATACGCTCATGTTTGAATATTTTGAATAAGAATATTATAGTATATATAGTATATTACTATAAATATAATAATAAAAATATTAAATAATAATTAATAAAAATAATAAATAATAAATAATAAATAATAAATAATAAATAATAAATAATAAATAATAAATAATAAATAATAAATAATAAATAATAAATAATAAATAATAAATAATAAATAATAAATAATAAATAATAAATAATAAATAATAAATAATAAATAATAAATAATAAATAATAAATAATAAATAATAAATAATAAATAATAAATAATAAATAATAAATAATAAATAATAAATAATAAATAATAAATAATAAATAATAAATAATAAATAATAAATAATAAATAATAAATAATAAATAATAAATAATAAATAATAAATAATAAATAATAAATAATAAATAATAAATAATAAATAATAAATAATAAATAATAAATTATAAATTATAAATTATAAATTATAAATAATAAATAATAAATAATAAATAATAAATAATAAATAATAAATAATAAATAATAAATAATAATAAATAATAAATAATAAATAATAAATAATAAATAATAAATAATAAATAATAAATAATAAATAATAAATAATAAATAATAAATAATAAATAATAAATAATAAATAATAAATAATAAATAATAAATAATACATAATACATAATACATAATACATAATACATAATACATAATACATAATACATAATACATAATACATAATACATAATACATAATACATAATACATAATACATAATACATAATACATAATACATAATACATAATACATAATACATAATACATAATACATAATACATAATACATAATACATAATACATAATACATAATACATAATAATAGATGATAGATGATAGATGATAGATGATAGATGATAGATGATAGATGATAAATGATAAATGATAAATGATAAAAACTAAATAATAAATAATAATAATAATACTAAAAAATAAATAATAAATAATAATAATACTAAAAAATAAATAATATAGAATATTTGGTGAAAATATTCCTAAGTGATTGAATAGCTTCCAGAGATGTAAATGGGTTAAAATTTGATTTTTTCCACTACAGTACTGAAAAGCAATATAAACTTATGAAATCCAAAAAGACCATTTTCCAGGTGGAAGATATCTGTCCCTTCAATGTGTGACCAACAATAATTATTGTGAAGGGTCATTGCACGATGTAGACTAGAGGAATTAATCTCTACCGATATCTCTTTTTTGTGTCTATTCTATCCGTTCATCTATGAAATCTTGTGATCCATTGAAATCTTGCTCCTAGTAATGGAACGAATGTATTTTCCGACGTTACATTACACCGTTGATAATCGATTTCTATATGATGCACAGTACTTATTCTATTTGTCTAAGAACTGGTTATTTCCAGTCAACTAGTGTGAGCAATATAAAGTATTTTAAATCAGTGGAGATTCAATCATTCGGGATTCTTTGCTCTGAGGAAAGAACATCAGTTGTTTCCAATCATGCTATGAAATTGATCTTACGGAGAGTCATTTGAGAATCATGTTATGAAATTGATCTTTTACAGAGAATCATTTGAGGAACTCCAAAAACAATAATATACTCTAAAAAAAGTCAAAATGGAAAAAATAAAAAACGTAAATAATATTGATAAGAGCAATGAGATAATCGGTATTTTTTGTTCAGCTCTTAGAGAAGTATTGAATTTACTCCCAGTTTCAACTTGATAAGTTTCTAATAACAATGGCTTTCTAATATCAAAGTGTCATCTAGTATATCTTAGTATTTCTATTCAAATTGTGATTTATACTCACTTATACTGGAGGGATGCATTTCACTTCTAAAGAGAAGCTTCATCAGCCTTTGGAAGTTTTACTCTTTAGAAGTGAAATGCCTCTCCAGTATAAGTGAGTAAAAATCAATAGAAATACAGTATCAGTTTTGTTATTAGAATGCTCATCAAGTATTTCATCATGGAAATCATCACAGACAACAGTTTTATCACAATTTAGTGTTCAGAAGTGATAGCCAAGTGCCGTAGCAGGTATCTGTCAATCAGAGATAAGATATGATACTCCAGGGCGCTCTTTGTAAGGGTGACCGATTGGATTGGCCAGCAAAAAGACTAATGTCTACTGTAAAATCACTTCCCGGTGTTTCGGAACCCACCTAAAACTGTGGGTCCAACTCATCAATCACCATCATCCAATTCATTTCCCACGCACATGTCTCAGACGTATGTGGGCTTCAACCTCCGAAAAAAAGTTCTCCAAAGAGTCTTCCTTATTCATCTCCATTATTAATTGTTTCATTGATTAGTATTTGTATATTATTTAATGATTTGGTCGTAAGACTATAGAGTTTCACAGAACTCTAATGACTGAATTCAATCATACTGCTGGGATAGATTAGTAATGAGAATGAGTTAGATCTTTCTACCTAGGATTGGAAGAACCAATCTGTTTAATATTTTTCTTCCATTATCTAAGAATCGGTTTCAATTGTTGTAATAACTAATCGCATATAATACAAACATAGTATACTGTCATACGGATATAGATCTAAATTGTAAATACATGCTTTTCAATAGCATACTAGTTTTTGAGAGGATTGCAGTTCAAGATGCCTCTATGGTGATGAGCCAGAAAGAGTGAAGCACAGAATTAATTATCCAGCAATGATTTTGGGCAGTAAAAAAAAGGGAATGAAGGAATGCAGTTTTTTCTTGTTTTTGTCTACTGCAAATATACCTGCAGAACCTACAAATACACTGTAAATACCTGCAAAAACAATCAATCCTTTATAATGTGCTTTTCTTTAACGATTTCTTTATGTTTTCCTTTTCCTTTAATATCCTTTTTAATGTGCTTTCTACATTCTACGGGAATTTGAAAACTTTTCAGTTCATTTCAGCCTTGAACATCCTTCTCTTCTCTCCTAAAGTAACAACCAACTCTTGCCCATCATCCTGCAGTTTCACCTTCATTCTTCAACATTTTGGCTACAAGCATTATACAGCGAACATTTAGCTGTAATATATCATTACTAAATGCGAGACATAAAGAGCAAGTGCTGAATTTAGGCCTCTGTCATCCACAGTCTACATCATCACCATAAGTTGGCGCGGCAAATTCGCATTTGAGTGGGATTTATAGTTTGAGGAAACAGTAGTGCATGCAACCATGACTTGGGCCTGCGACATTGAGGCCTGTCTGTGTGCAAGGGGCCTTTATGTGACACTGTAGTCTGGAGACTGTTAAGTGGTATGGTGTGTAACTGTATCTCGGATATAATGAGCTTCGTGACGTCATCTCTGTCTGTTGCGTGCTGGAATTGCACTGCTTTATATTCCCACAAGACCAGACTACTCACCGCTAACCTACTTCAAAGCGTTTGCCCGCGCCCGCACCTTGCTCTCAGCTGGCGACGGCTCTTGGCAGCTAAATGTGCTGACAGCTTGTTCTTGGCGGTTCAAAGTTTTGTTTGTGGACGAAATCGGTCCGTGACCTGTTTGGATGCATTTTCAAGTTGAATGTGCAGTGTGGGATTCTCCAAGGTAATTCAATTATTGTGCTGATGGAGTTTTAGGGACCAGTGATGATAACTGGGCTTGGTTGAATTTCATTAGATAGATCATGTTGGTCAAAATGTATGAGTGCAATAGTTGAGGGTTTCTGGATTCCATTAGTTACAACCTTTTAAAGGGTAAAGATTGAGGGTTTCTGGATTTCATTAGTCAAGAATTTTGAAGAGAGAAAAAAGCAAGGGACTAATCTGCTCCATTTATTCTTTATTAATTCTCTTCCTCCTAGTCATGCAATCTCAGTACAACTTCATAACTACTTTCTAATTACTCATAATCTCATTTCAAAACTTTTTCACATTCTTCACCTTCTGACTCTTTCATTTTCATGTTTCTCCTTCCCCCTCTCACCCTCTCACCAATTCAGTTCTATTTACTGCTACATCATTTTTTATCCACTCATGCTTTCCTTGATTTTTGAGTAGCTCCCCCACAACTTTTTCAAACTTATTACAGTTCTCTAACATTCATCTTCATCCTTCTTCTCTTCTGATTATTGTTTGCTATTTGTCACCTTCTTGCTTTTGGTTATACCCTCTTATTTGGTTATAAATTGTTCTTATTTTTCATCTTATTTCTGACATTCACCTGTTATCTGTAAGTTCCCTCTCAATTTTTATTAATTCTTATCTTTTCAATTAATTTTCCACCCTATTTCATCTATT
The DNA here is from genome assembly GCA_948455865.1 of Conomelus anceps. Taxonomy (NCBI): domain Eukaryota; kingdom Metazoa; phylum Arthropoda; class Insecta; order Hemiptera; family Delphacidae; genus Conomelus; species Conomelus anceps. Next base: position 18,044,018 of record OX418225.1, on the reverse strand, counting down.
TTATGCTCTTCTTCTTTTCCCATTTTTATCCTCTACTCTCTTATGTAGTACTTCTTTCTCGTCAATGCTCTTTCTTATTTTTTTTGTTTTTGTCTTCTGCCTTTCCTCCACTTCCTCTTCTCTTCAATCATCCATTTCTTGATTTATCATACATTCTTCTTCTCCTTCTCTTACTTTTGCTCCTGATACTCATCCTCCTCCTCCTTCTTCTCCTCTTCCTCCTCCTCTTATTCCTCCTCCTCCTCCTTCTTCTCCTCTTCCTACTCCTCTTATTCCTCCTCCTCCTCCTCCTTCTTCTGCTCCTCAACCTCTTCCTCCTCATCCTTCTTCTCCTCTTCCTCCTCATCCTTCTTCTCCTCTTCCTCCTCCTTCTCCTTCTTCTCCTTTTCCTCCTGCTCCTCCACCTCTTCATCCTCACCTCCTCCTTTTCTTTCTCCACCTCCTCATCATTTTCCTCCTTAGGCTATACTTTATTTCTTCTCCACTATCTATTCCAGTTGATAATGATGCTAAAGTTTTATGGGTATCATCAGAAGAATATTGTTGATCGTGATTGGCGATAGGGATGTTTCCATGTTGAAAACATTATGCGATCGTACATTTATTGAATCTTTTCTACAGTGTTTTTGATAAAATAGAGACCATTATTCGCACCATTAAATTGACCTCCATTATATATCTCGATCCTCCATTTGTCTATCGATGACTAGCTTCTTCTCTCTCACACAAAAAACCTCAGTCATTGCTTCCTTCCTCACATTCTCTTTCTTTCACTAATTCCACCTTCATTCACTTTATCAAACTCTCATTCTCTTTCACATGTTTTTTCTCTGATATTTTGTTCATCATCCGATCATCACCTCTCTGTCATCTTTTCTCTCTTTCATTTCACTCATCCTATTCTCATTCTCTTGCCATTTCACTCATCGTCTTCCTCCCTATTCCTCCTCCTGTTTCACTTTTATCACCTTCACCACTTCCACTCTCTTGCACCTAATCAATCTCCCCACCTTCGTCTCCTCTCTCACTCCTCCCTATTTACTCTTTCTTCGTCCTCCTTTCTCCCTTCGTCTGTCAGACTACGAAACCTAGAAAATGTGTATCGCTGTAACTCGTTTGGTTTAATGAGTATCGCTAAAAGCGATGAAAATCATTTCGCCATTGACCTCGTGTTATAAACAAGCGTCTATTGACTCATTAAATTGACCAGTTATTGTTTTTGTGGTGGGGAGAATAATTATTATTACGATTGCAGCTTTTATCTTCGTTGTTTCAACGGATCTGTACCTATATTTTACTCTACTATTGTGGAATATATAAATATATTATTATTTTCAAACATTTTTCATATTTATTTCCAGCTCTGAGAATCTTTGCATATTTATTCTGTAACTGATTGCTGTGAACTTCCTATTGGAAGTTTTTCAATTTTTCCCGTATTATCATATTCGTCGCTTTTTGACTGCAACTACGTTTTCTCTCAACTTTTTGTTGTGAATTAAATGACTTGCAGTCAGCTTTATGTTGTGAATATATAATAAATGTACTCACATTCGGCCTAACGTTTTTGAGGTATTGAATCTCATCTTAAAAAGTTATGTTAACAACGCAGTTATGGAACAAGAAATACAAGAATTATGTTTTCTCTGTTTTATATCAGTCGTAGATTGGAAAAATACATTGAATTATTTCAATATCATTCAAGTTATTGTTGATTATAATTGAACTCATTGAGGTTTTTGAGGAATTATATAATTTCAAAAACTGAAAATATTCTATAATAGAAATACAAAATATTCTATAGAAATACAATAATTACGTTTTCTCTGTTTTATATCAATCATAGTTTGTAAAAATGTATTGAACTATTTCAATATAATTCAAGTTGAGCAATTGTTGATGATAATTGAACTCATTGAGGTTTTTGAGAATATATCATTTCAAAAACTGAAAATCCTCTATATTTGGAGTTCCCAAATTATCAGATATATGGAATTCTCAAATATACAGTTATCTGGAATCTCAACAAAATTACTTGTAAACTCAATTACTCCCAATTGAAATTTTGAATAATTTTTCCACTTAGCCTTACACTAGCTATGAATTTTATTCAAATACCAATAACTTGAAAATATTTTCAGTAGTCACAGGTTCATGAGTAATAGAGATAGAGTAGATAGAGTTTGAGTACAAAGATACAAAGAGATACATTCATTAGTCTATTATTGAAACATTTAAACCCCAATTAGGAGATTATTGATTCTTTCAGAAATTTTCTTGTTTTAATTTTTACTCATCATTATCCTGACACAAGTTATAACGAATGAGATTTCAACTATCTTCCCTAGTTATTTCCTTCTCATGGCACCTTGTTTTCTCAGAGACTTTCTCGTTTCCTCATATTTTCATCAGTTTTATGGAAATTAGATGCTACTAACAATGCAAAAATCATTTTATTCTATCATGAGACTTGAAATATTGTTTAATACCTTTTATTCATACCTAGTATTTATATACACGGACGAATCCATAAGTGTTTTGGGGTGATATCAACCGAGAATAGATTTTCTAAATCACTGCATACTTTTCTATTCAGTCTGAATAAGGACGATGTTGAGGCTTATTACAGGGTTATAGCCTGATCCTGGATTTGTATTCAAATAGTTCAACCTACTCATTTTGCTCCGATGAATTTCGGGATTAATAATTATTATATTTGCTCTCACTTCCTTCTTACTTCTTGTGTTTCTGTTCATTCTTCGCCTTCATCATTCATTCATTCATTCCTTTTCTTCCATTCTCTTCATTCATTCTTCTTTTTTCATTTAGGTTGTCCATTGTCATTCATTTCAGTACTCATTATTTATATATTTTTTACATTATCATTAAATACTAAAGAGATAAAGGAAAAATTGTATATTATTCTTAGTCCTTGTTGAACTCCCACCCTTGTATAAGGCAGACTTGTCGTCTTACCTTCATTGGGTGCGTATATTCCTCCTTACTACTGTATTTCTGTATTATGTATTGTATTGCAAAAAAGAAGGAATAAAATTTGAATTTGAATTTGAAAAAAATTCAGGGAGATATCACCTATTTTTTTTAAGTGTTGGTTGAGTAGGCAATATTTTTTTTAAAGTCGGTTTTTTAAGTATCGTTTGTTATATCACCTATTTTTTCAAGTATGTCGGTTGAGTCGGGGGATACATTTCCTTCTTTATCGCCCTGGATTCACCCCTGCTTACACCCTGTATCCACAAAAAAAAAAAAACTGAAGCTAAATGTACTTGAATGTGGAGTGTAAGGCTTGCTGTGAAAATTCTACTGTGTCCCTTACAATGTTCACACAAGGATGGGTTCAACGCTTCATTCAACTCTGTGTTTTCTGCTGACTGCCGTACTGTTGTAACTGGACCGAGAAAAAATGCTGTGACAGGTCTGGCACCCTTGTTTGGCATGCACTAGGCGTGTATTTGTCAACGTGTTACTCTGCAGTGAAATTTACTGAATCGGAAATCTCTTGGATGTGTTGTTGCATTCTGGACGGGCTTTGTTGCACCCTTGCAACTGCATTCTGTTGCAATTAGTGGCGATTCACTGGCTTCTTTCATCTCTGAACGTTCTCGACATACAGCAGACATGTTGACCTGGTTTATATTATTTTATAAATTATCAATGCTTTTTGGAATATGTTTTATTCTATTCTATTGTAATTGTAATTTTATTCTATTATTCTAGTTTATTGTTACAAATGCAAGGCAAGCGTTGTCTACACACTCGTCTGAGAACATTGATTCCAGTAATAGACGAACGTGACTCAAGCGGTTGTAAGTTGACTCTTTGTTTTCTCACTCTTCTTGGATGTTTCCCTCACTTCTATTTGTAATATATGCATCTCTTGCACTCAATCGAATTTTCTGGATCTATATTTGATGACCTTCCATGGCCTTCCCGAAACATCAGGTGGCTTTCAGTAAGATAAGATTTATTGTCATAGAACATCCACACGTTTTTGACAGCGTCACATTTTACAATAATTATGGTATTTTACAGCTCTTACCTTGAAACACTCTATATAAGAATTCCACGTAAACAACTTCAGTTCAATTGGTTGTGAGTGCTAACTTCAGCGTTGCCAGCCTTATTTCAGCTATAGAACTCGTAACATTTCTCTTTTTTTTTTGGAGGATGAAGCCCACATGGGTCTGAGACCTGTGCGTGGTTAATGAATTGGGTGACTGATACATGAGTTGGACCTACAGTTTTAGGTGGGTTCTGAACCACCGGGAAGTGATTTTACAGCAGAGAACGGTCTTTTTTGCTGGCCAATCCAATCGGTCACCCTTACCTTACAAAGAGCGCCCAGGAGTTTCGTAGCTCATCTCTGATTGAATAGATACCTGCTATGGCACTCGGCTATCAGAAACTCTGGAAACATTCAATAGATTGAATATTATTAAAAGAGCTCTACATATTCAAAATCAACATTTCAAACTCTTTTTTTTCAATGGTATTAAATTTTCAAAGCCTCCTATAGATTTTGGTAACTTAAAATTGTATCTTAGATTGGAATAAGCAATAAATTGGAATAATATACGAGTGCCATAGCAGGTATCTGTTCAATCAGAGATAAGCTACGAAACTCTTGGGCCATCTTTGTCAGGGTGACTGACTATCACTTACCCATTAGTAACATTATTATTGTTGACTGAAGTGCCAAGAGGATAGACACAACTAACAAAACTTGACCTGTGCTAAATCGACCTAATAACTTGACTTGAAAGTTTTTGCGCAAAGTTTTCCCACTCTAGCTCTTCTCAGTTTTGTTCCTTTGCTCAATTTAAAATATCCACTGATTAGGTGAATGATGCCCACTTAAGTTTGACATTGATGAACCCACAATAAGAGTTATAGAATGCAAATTCATAATCAAAATAAACTTTTAATCAATCACTGTAGAGAGCTTGTGCAAAACTACGTTCAAAATAGCGATAATGCTATCCTTAAAATACCATTCATCTGCCTTGATTTGAAATCAAGATGCTAAAGAGCAGGCAGATGTATAGATTGATTGATTGATTGTTATAATCTCACATTGCCGGGTCTTGAATGACCTATGGCAAACATCAAATATCAATTATATTTTGCAAAAATTCATTTTGTTCATTAAGTCGCGCTCATCCAAAAAAACGAGTCTGTTAAGTTAATTGTAGTTTTTTATATTATTTCTAGTGGCTACCGCAAGATAGCACTACTGGTAATATAAACAACACATGTAAAACCCATTATTGTGTGTACAACAGGGGCCCGTTTTACGAAAGTCACAAGTTACATATTCACCGGTGAATTTCGGTGAACTTGTTACTATTCTGAGTTACAAGTGTTTCACGAACGAAATTCACCAGTCTTTTAGTCACAAGTGAAAATTCACCTATTCACTAGTAAAAAGTCACAAGTTCACTATAGTGAATATTTATGTTTTCACAAGTAACAAGTAAACACTTGTGAATATTAGCATTTTAACCTATCGTAATACATGGGTAACTTTTTTCACAAGTGCTTTTGTGGTTATGTTATTTGAAAAAATAGTTTTGTCGTCGATGTCATTACCGTTCTTTCGAGGTTATTCGTCATTGAAGTTTTATTAGTTTTGTTATTGATTTAGCCTACAATACCAAAGGCTCCGTATTTGAAAAGGAAATTCTGTGAGGATAATATTTATTAAGGAGAAAAAACAAACAACATTTCTGAATCAAGTGTGAATTTTAATATTTATTAGTTTAGAAGCAGTAAACTTGTAAAATTTAATTGAAGCCTACTCGAAAGTAATTGACACTGGCCTAAGATTATACGGTGGATCATGGACTATAAAAAATGTTTTATTTTTATTTATGTAAAGCATAAGTGTTTTATAAACAATTCTCTAACCGTTTAATTCCAAGAAAAGAGGTCTCTTGTTGAGTACAGTCTAGGTCTCCGTAATGCAGCTTGTACAATATTTTTCTGAATTACAAAAATCTTCCTAAAATGTGAATTCATAGGTCCATCCTAAGCCCTTATCCCATATTGCAAGACTGATTGAGTATAAGCGAAGTAGATCAGCCTGCAAATATTTGTATATTTTAAATATTCATATTTTTTAAAATATAGTTTATGGAATTTGAAAATGAAATAATTTATTTCAGCCTTTGACACAATCATGTTATTGTCAAATCTCTGTCTCTTTTTTGCTTAATGTATCAGAGAAGGCCCCAAACAATATTTCTCTATTTTCTAAAATTGCTTTTAGCACTGTTGTTTTGCCCTCGCGTTTTTTTTCCGAATAATACTGACCTAACCAAAATTCAGGAATAGACCTAACCTATATTAAGAATAGATTCCGATTACAAATCGGGGAGAGAAAGAAGAAGAAGAAGAATATTACAACATTTTCTTGTAACAGATGATCTAAAAAATAACAAGTAAACGCTTGTACTAGTGAAATTGTTACTTTGTAACTTGTGACTTTTGAGAAACGCCTGTACTTGTGAAATTGTACTTACAAGTGCGATAGTAGGTGAACTTGTTACTTTGTAACTTGTGACTTTCGTGAAACGGGCCCCAGGTCTGCAGTATTGTTTAGATTACGATAAAGTTAACATGTCGTTTTCCCAAGAGCAACGAGTGTTCCTTCTTTAACAGTATTTTACCAGTATTTAACACCTCCAGATTTTTCCTGTGGGGTTATCTTGAAGGAAGGGTTTATAAAAATAGGCCTCATACACTGAATAAACTGAAAATGAACATTACAACGGAGATTAACAACATTAGTGTAGGCGTACTCCACAAAGTGTCAACAATCGTGGTAAAACGAATTCATGCGTGTATTAATGAACAAGGCAGCCTTTTTGAACATATGTCAAATATAAGACCTAAAATGTCGGAAATAAGTATATATTCTAGTATATAAGTATGTTTATAGAAGTTATAACATTCATAAATAAATAATACCAAATAAAATACATTACCGTACTTCACAACCTTCTTGATGTGCGCGATTCAATGAACAAAGTCACAATACAATATACAATTCAAAGTACAATAAAATTTGTATATTACAAAAGAGGTAAAAAAAACAAAAAAAAATTTAGAGAATAAATTTTAAAAAAAGCAACTAGACTAGTATAGAGAGTTGAGGTTAGCATTATTGTTATATTTAACGTACTTTTACGCGAACACCAATATTGCGGGTTAATCTACGTTAAGTTCTGAAGTATTTTTCAGCTCATACTTGTACAAGAATAAATTGCAACATGGCCGTGAAATATAGATGTTGATGATATTGGAAGTGCTTGGATTCCAACATGAAAGCATGTTTTGCCAGACATGAATAATGCAAGAGGAAAGAAAAGAGCCAGTAATAAACGGTAGGACTGAGACAGTTTTTTCCAGAAGATACGTAAATTTTCATCTCGGTTTTTCTTTTTCCGTACCTATCCACTTATCCAATCTTTTTTCTCTTCTTATCTCATTTGATCCTCTCTTCTCCATCCCTCATCACTTTCCCTTTTCCTCTTCTCTTTCTCAACCGCAATGACGTTGATTCTTGCCAAATTCCGGACAAGTGGATAGATTAAAAGGAGCCGCAGTACCCCCAATAACTCACCTTTCATTTTACCCGTTTTTATAGGAAAGCACCATTCACTCCCTTATCGTTATCTCTCCTTTGGTGCTGCTTCTCTATTCATCACAGTCTCTTCCATTCACCAGCTCAGTTTAAATTAACCGCAGATATTCTCGCACTCGGCCTATAACGGTATAACTCACAACTTTGCGGCTTCACTCTTCATCAGAGTAGTCCGGTGTGCACTAGCTTGAAACCAATAATTCTTTTAAATTTCATCCGTTGACAAAAACGGTTTCCACATTCTAGTTTATTGAGCAAGTTCTCGTCTTCCACTTCTTCGTTGATATCTCTTCCTATTCCTATTTTTTAACACCTTCGTTTTCCCATCTTTTTCATAGGTAAGATTATTTCTTCTTCTTTTACTTCTTCTTTTTGTTTTTCTTCTTCTTCTTTTTCTTCTTGTTCTTGTTCTTCTTCTTTCTCTCTTCTTCTTCTTCTTTCTCTCTTCTTCTTTTTCATCTTCTTTTCTTGTTTTTCTTCTTTTCTTGTTTTTCTTCTTCTTCTTCCATTTATTTTGCTTTCTATCTTCTTTTTGTTTTTCTTCTTCTTCTTCTTCTTCTTCTTCTTCTTCATTTGTTTTTCTTCTTCTTCATTTGCTTTTCTTCTTCTTCATTTGTTTTTCTACTTCTTCTTCATTTGTTTTTCTTCTTCTTCTTTCTCTCTTCTTCTTCTTCTTATTTTTTTGTTTTTCTTTTTCTTTTTCTTCTTCTTCTTCCATTTATTTTTCTTTCTCTTCTTCTTTCTGTTTTTCTTCTTTTTGTTTTTCTTCTTATTCTTTCTCTCTTCTTCTTCTTCTTCTTCTTATTTTTTTGTTTTTCTTTTTGTTTTTCTTCTTCTTCTTCTTCCATTTATTTTTGTTTCTCTTCTTCTTTTTGTTTTTCTTCTCCTTTTTCTTCTTCTTCTTCTTCTTCTTCTTCTTCTTTTTCTTCTTTTCTTCCTCTCTTCTTTTCTTCTTCTTATTTTTCTTTTTCTCTTTCTTTTTCTTTTTCTTCTTTTTTCTTCTTCTTCTTCTTCTTATTCTTCTACTTTTTCTTTTTCTTCTTCTTTTTGTTTTTCTTCTTCCTTTTATTTTTTTCTTCTTCATGTTCTTCTTCTTCATCTTCTTTTTCCTCTCTTCTTCTTCTTCTTCTTTTTCTACTTCCTCTTCCACTCCCTTTCCCACTCCCTCTCCCTCTTCCTATTCCTATTCCCATTCTCATTCTTCTTCTCTCGCTTATTCTTCTCACTATTTTCTCTTCCAATATTAAGGATTTTCTAATATTGAGATTGAGTGTAAAGGGGCCCACACACTAGCGAGTTTGGCTCGCGAGTAAGACTCGGCCAGCCGGACTCGGGAGAAAATCACTAGTTAGTGGGCTCTTTTCTCCCGAGCCGAGCCGAGCCCAGCCAGACTCGCGCAGGGCTACAAGCGCGGCTGGGCTCGGCTGGGACTCGCTAGTTAGTGGACGTTTTCCGAGCCGAGCCAGGCTCGGCAACTCATTATAACATAGCAGAACGTCAGAAAGCTATTATTTGCACTTTTCACAAGACGTAAAAATAAGTTGATTGAGTTATCTATTCAAGTTTGTATATTTACTGTTACTATGACAATACTATGACTGAAATAGTTACCAAGTTAAACTAATGTATAAACAGAAAAAGAAAAAAGAAAACGTATATTAAAACTTGAATATTCAAGAGAAAATAAAAATGATAATATTGCAGTGCAGAGCTTATTTTTAATACAATACAAATAAATATTCGAATGTTGTTTTTTCAACAAAAAATACCTACAGTAACATAAAAACAAAATTCTAAAAAATAATTTCAATAATAATAGCTGCTAACAGATAAATTGTGTATAAAATAAATAAATAATTATTGAATGATAATGATGATGATAATAATAATAATAATAATAATAATAATAATACATCCCTTTGCATGTAAGCCCAATGCCCATTTTATATTTATTATTATAACATTATCATTATAAATATAACAGTATTTAATAAATTGCAATATAACAATTATTACTTCGATACAACTGGAAAAAATGGAAGTAATTGAAAAATAAAAATTGAGTAAAAAGTAGATGAAATTAATCCTATATTTCATCTGACCTTTTGAATTCTATGGGCCCCCTATTACACTTTTGCATATTTTATTGTAGACGTTCTTCTTCTTCTGAGGATGAAGCCCACATTGTGCGTGGGTCATGAGTTGGATGATGGTGATTGATGAGTTGGACCTAAAGTTGTAGGTGGGTTCCGAACCACCAGGATGTGATTTTACAGCAGAGAACAGTCTCTCTTTTGCTGGCGAATCTAATCGGTCACCGTTACAAACAGGACCTATGAGAACGCAGCTTAGCTTATCTCTATCTGATTGAACAGATACCTGCTACGCCTCGCGGCTATCACTTCCCTAATTATAGATCTATATCTATATCTATAATTATGTTATAGATCTATAAGAAAGATACTTAGAGGTGGGAAAATAATTGTTATAAAAAACATAAATCGTGCCTATAAACGCTCTGACATCTCTTTCTCTTATGTCAGAAAAAATTAGAAGAAATAAAACATTTCTTAATAATAATAATCAAATTTCAAGAATTATGAAATTTTAGCAAAACCAATACTCTCTCTAGAGCATAAAATGACCTTCCAAATCAGATATTGATTGTAATTTAAAGATTTTGAGATTAGATGAGCTATATGGATCAGAATTAATACGGGCGCACTCCAGCCGACCTTGAAAAGTAGCCGAGCCGGACTCGGGAAGTTCACAACACGTTAGTGGTGATTTTCTTCCGAGTCTTACTCGCCGAGCCTAAATCAGAGATAAGCTACGAAACTCTGGGCGCTCTTTGTAGAGGTGACCGATTGGATTGGCCTGTAAAAAAGGCTCTGTTCTCTGCTGTAAAATCACTTCCCGGTGGTTCGGAACCCACCTAAAACTGCAGGTCCAACTCATCAATCACCATCATCCAATTCATTACCCACGCACAGGTCTCAAGAGGAGGAGGAGGAGGAGGAGGAGGAGGAGGAGGAGGAGGAGGAGGAGGAGGAGGAGGAGGAGGAGGAGGAGGAGGATGAGGATGAGGATGAGGATGAGGATGAGGATGAGGATGAGGATGAGGATGAGGATGAGGATGAGGATGAGGATGAGGATGAGGATGAGGATGAGGATGAGGATGAGGATGAGGATGAGGATGAGGATGAGGATGAGGATGAGGATGAGGATGAGGATGAGGATGAGGATGAGGATGAGGATGAGGATGAGGATGAGGATGAGGATGAGGATGAGGATGAGGATGAGGATGAGGATGAGGATGAGGATGAGGATGAGGATGAGGATGAGGATGAGGATGAGGATGAGGATGAGGATGAGGAGGCGAAGGAGATTTAAATTCAGTATGGAGCAAGTCTCAGATCCCCTAGTTCAAGTGATGTACAGTGATTTTTGAAAAAAAACATAATAATTGAATAGTTTGAATAGAAAAGATAATAAATACAAAAGAATATATATTAAAAGATATTGTACAGTAGAAATTATTAAGAGGCGAAGTCTTGCCATTACGCTATTCTTACACTTAACCTTTTACCTCAAAATGTCCTACTAGTTTACATTGATATGGATGAAATTGTCTAAAGCGGGTTATCTAAGTAAGATAAATCAATTCAAATGAGATAAATTGAAATTTAAAAATGTTACATGTATACATTAGAACAAAAAATTGAAGCAAATTAAAAAAAATTTGTAGGTTAGAAAAAAATTATAAAAATAAATAGATGAATTAATTTAAAGGATTATAGTATCAATGATCATGCAGTTGCCTCAACGCGAGTAGGAGAAGGAGGAGGAGAAGAGGGAGGAGAAGCAGAAGAAGAAGGAGAAGCAGAAGAAGAAGGAAAAGGAGAAGGAGGAGAAGAAGTCTAGAAATGAACAATTACAATAATTGTCATGATAAAATGCAGGAATTCCTTTGGCCACATTTTCCAGTATTCCTGGCACAAAAAAGAAAAAAAAAGAAATAATTAAATTAACAAATGAGAGTACACTAAATTATTGGCTAGGTTGAAAACGAATTAAGCTACTTCAATAGCAAATAAATGATGAAGACCAAATAAATATTAAAAATTTAGTATTTAAAGAAGGTAGATAGTGAAGAAAAGAACAGAACTGACGTAATTTGCTCTATTTTTTTATTGATACGTTTCACACTTGAAAGCACATTGTCAATCGTCGCATTATGTTTGGCATTCCCAGCCTATTGACTCAGTTACAGATCCGATTCCGTGCGGTCCCTCCCAAAGCGAGTCACCGGCTCCCTGTTATTAGTGCAAATACCACAGCGATGTATGCATTAATTGTTGAGGACTAATGCAATGCGTCTCAACATGATCAGACATGTGCGATCACGTGACTCACACATAAACATGAAACGGTAAGCTGGTTATCCCAGAGAAATGGGCGCACGTGTATGTGGATTATTTGGACGATTGGGACCAATGTATCAATCTTAGTGTACTTAGTGTACCAATGTACAATAGTAACGTCTCGTAGCCACAGACCATGGATAAATAGAATGGAGAGTACAGTATTGTGTGACAAAGACAAGAAATTGAAAAAAATTAGATTAGATTTCTTTATTTATGTAAATTTACAAATTTGTATATAAATGGTTAAAAGCAAAATTTTCAACATCACATGGACATATACAGATATATAGATAAATATATAGATATATAGATAAACAGGGTGTTTCGGAACTCTGTACCAATACTTCTCGGCAGTGTTTCGGTAGTGACCACTAAAAAAAGTAAATATCATAATAAAATTTTTCCAAAGTCCCCAGTTGACAGCCACCATTTTGTTTTTTTCACGCATTATTTTTTATTCGAACAACATTGAAAGTATAATTTTGAAATTCTGCATACAGCTTTATTACAGTTGAAACGATCTAAAAAAAATTAATCAAAATTTTCCGACATCAAAAAACAAAATGGCGGCCATTTATAATCTTTGAACTGGATTAAATTAATAATGGCTAATGATATCGGAATTTGACTACGTAATGATTTTTAGATACTTTAATTGCAAATCCAACAATACCTCATTTTTTAAGATTGGCCAACAATTAACAGAGATATGCTACTTTTTAGGGTGTGCGGTGGTTGGGAGCGGGTTGCAGTTTTTCGCTCCCAACCACTGTACACCCTAAAAAGTAGAATATCTCTGTTAATTGTTGGCCAATCTAGAAAAAATGAGGTATCGTTGGATTTGCAATAAAAATATCTAAAAAATGTTATTTTAGTTTAATTTTTATATCATTAGCCATTATTAATTTAATCCTGTTCAAAGATTTTAAATGGCCACCATTTTGTTTTTTGATGTCGGAAAATTTTGATTATTTTTTTTTAGATTGTTTTAAATGTAATAACGCTGTATGCAGAATTTCAAAATTATACATTCAATGTTGTTCGAATAAAAAAACAATGAATGAAAAAAACAAAATGGCGACAGTGTGAGTAGCTGGGGACTTTAGAAAAATTTTATTACAATATTTGCTTTTATTAGTGGTCCAGAAACACTGCCTAGAAGTATTGGTAGAGAGTTCCGAAACATTCTGTATATAGTAGTGAACTCAGAAAATGCTAATTTCATCGTGCAAAGAATTATGTACAATGATCTCAATTGTATATTAACTACAGTGATTACTATTTAAGCGATGCAATTACATGAAATGGCGAAGTTTAGACAAAGATTCGTTCGTCCATTCTTGACACTTAACCAGTATAGATCAAGAGAGAGTTATTCTATTTGAATTAAGTTGCAGTTTATTTATTTCATCAAAAATAGGAAGCGAGTGATAGTCGTGAATCTGATCTGTTCAATCAGAGATAAGCTGCGTTCTCTTGGGTGCTCTTTATAAGGGTAACCGATTAGATTGGCCGGCAAAAAAGACACTGTTCCCTGTTGATGTAAAGTCACTTCCCGGTGGTCCGGAATCCACCTAAAACTGTAGGTCCAACTCATCAATCACCATTATCAAACTCTCTACCCACGCACAGGTCTTACACCTATGTAGGCTTTATCCTCCAAAAAAAGAATAAAAAAAGTTGTTTTTGTTACAGTATGAAAAAAGTAGCAGATATGTAATTAAGATGCAAATAGAGAATATAAATTGTGAATTGTAAAAAAATTAATTATGATAATGATAATGGGTGTGGATGATGAAAAGAGGAGATAATTTAAAATTGTTGATTCTGTACAAGTTTTTTAGATGGATTGTGGCGAGTAATGTAACAATTTTTAATAATATATACAATACTAAAAATAAATATTATTTTCCTACAACTGCTCGTAAAGTAGTTCTTTACGTACTGAAACCTAATTGTAAAATACCTCTTTACTGCTCCGCAAGCGGTAAAGTACTTTACGCTCGCCAGCTATTTTCTTTACGCTTCTGTTTTGATTTTGATGTCTTCTCATTGGTGGATCACGGAATCCATGAAATTCACATAACCTCAACAATGACGAACGCTAACCAAATCCGCGCATGGTCTGTGATGTTACAAACTACAAGATTTTATTGTGTTGGAATCCATAACTGCAGTTTTAGGAAAAATATTGTATGCAATTCGCGCGTGAAGCTTCTTCATCGCTCTCGCAAAATTACTGCGCTCCGCTATGCGTCGCGCAATAAATGTTTTGGCTCGCGCTTCACGCTCGAACTAACTATTATGAAGAAGGTGAATGTTTTTGTGGTTTCATGCAGTTGCTCTAGGGTTGGACAGACGCAGTAATTTCCTCAATGTTGAGATAATGAGATAATGATGAGAGAGAGAGAGAAGGAGTGAGAAAGTGTCTGAGAGAGAGAGAGTGAGTGAGAGAGCGAGAGATAATGATAATGCGAGAGAGTCGGAGAGAGTGAGACTGTTAGAGTAAGAATACTTGGGGAGCGAGTAGGCTTACCTGGAGGATTTCTAGCAACCCCATAAGCAGTAGGTCTACATTGGGAATTCTGATTCTCGACTTTGGTGCGTCCCTGGGAAGTTGGAAACTAATTTCATTAGTTAAGTTTGTTCGGTGGAATTACAATGTGGGAATTGTGAAGCTACTTTGAATCTCCAAGACTAGAATCTTGGTATTGAAGACATTTTTGTAATAAACTTGATACGAACACTTCCTCTACAAAACATTGGGGGTGAGTCTGGTCTTACAAGATGTAAAATTATTCATAGACAAACTGAAAGACTTAAATAAGCAATATCATAAGTCTATATTTATGAAATTTAAGAGCACTCCAAGATAAAGTACCGTACGAGATTGATTCTAGGAAAATATTGAAATTATTGCCTGGAAATGAGAGATTGCAGGAGAGATTTTTTTAATACTATGCACACACATGGAAAGGATTGATATTTTATTGCTAAATAAGTCCTCACTCGCATAAATATTGGCATGACAAATTTAAAAATTTGAGGAATTTTATAAAAAATAGGAAGCGGATGAGTGATTGATGTATAAAAATTTGTTCATTTATATAAATAATTTTCATTAACAATTTAGTTCCAAGAACAGTGAATATATGCATTATAAACTTTTATTCCAACTTAATGTATAAAAATAATTATAATTTCTCTGAGCAAATTGCAATTGCCCAGAGGAGTTTATTGAAATGAAACAGAAACAAAAACAAAAGCGTATAACAAATAGAGAATAAAATTTTTTAGTTTCTAGAAGCAATATTGTTAACTATGATAATAATAATAATAAACTATGATCACCCCACTATATAAAATATGTATCGGGGTGAACAAAAATAAAACTTAAACTATGAATATAGTGCTGAATTCAGTACTATAATTACCACCACCACCACTACTACTAAGCTACTACCACCACCGCGAATACGTTAGCTTCTACTACTAATATGTAGTACTAACCACTACAAATATTAATACTAATACCACTACCACTACTGTACTAAACATAAATTTATCGAGTCTAATATTAAGTTCAGCCTACAACCTAAATGACTATATTGAAACAAATAATAAATTAAATTATCTACAAAAACATTACTATATATCCGTTTTTAAGTGTTGTACAATACTTCTACATTCTATGTTGCTAATTTCTATTAACCATTTTTTTAATGAGCTCTTAAATCTTGATAAATTTACTGCATCTCTCAAAAAGCCTGGCATTTTTTGAATAGTTTGGAACCCACATACAATGCATATCTTTGTGCAAAAGTTGTGTTGACCCTAGGTATTGCAAGATCTCTATTGCTGCCTCTGGTGTTGTGTTCAAGTTCAACGTATTGAATACGTTTTGTTTATCTCTTTATGTAAGTGATCACTACTAAAATGTATAACTGTCCAACACTGAGCACCCTGTAATCCCTAAACAGCTGTATCGATGGAAATAAACGGCGTTTAAATACAGTAGGAACAATTAGTCTGGGCGCACGGCCGTTTGGTAGTCAGCCATGGCGAGGGGAGTGTTTATCGCTCATTTCTAAAAACATGTGGCCCATGCGACGCTGTAGATGTCTTCAAGGTCAACTAGTCAACTTTTAACAGGACGGCTAGTAGTGAAACCAGAGCCACGCGCCCAGACTAATTGTTTCTAGTGTACATAGGTTCACATACGAAATAAATTTGTCTCTAGAAACATTGAATTGTTTTTTTTTAAATTAATCAGAATTATTATGTTTTCCTTATAAAGCGAAACGTGAGAGAAATCGGGTGATGGGACGGATTACTCTATGGGGATTGGGGAGGGGTGAGATGAACTGTGAAATAGATCACTTTCTTTGTCTTCCAAAGAGAATGAAAAGCTTTAAAATAGCTGGTTGCCACGGCAAAGCGCCTTCAATTTCTTCCAGACAATTTGCCTGCAGATTTGTACCGTACTTGGATGAGTTGAAGTTGAATTATTAAAATTCGTTCTATATATGAAAAATTAATTGATATACACAAAGAAGAAACTTCTGGATGGAAAATACAGGTGAAGAATATTAAATTCATCGTGAAATTAAGATATTTCACATTCGGTTACTGAGAATCCAATTCCAAATAGCAGCCATTTCAAAACAAGGGAATTCCCCTTCTGCTTTCCGCCGAATGGGGCAGCGGCATCAGCGAGCTAATTTATCAATGTCTTGTTTTAAGAAGAGAAAAGATTGCATCCGTCTGTTCTGCCATAATTTTTCCTTTTGCCTTTTATTTTTCTTTCTTTTTGTGAACCTACAAAAGGAGGCCGCTGAGATTATTTCAAGTTTTTCTGGGCTTATCATTGCTGGCGGAGGCGTAAGCGTCATTACGCTTCTTGTTACACGCTATTAAGCACTCACACTTTCTCGTTCTGGTTTCTGGCGTTTTGGAGGCACGATGACGATACCATCAATTCAACTGTTAAGTTGGATACGCGACCATTCTCTCCAACCTGCTACTGTTCTGTAATTCCGCAGATTCCTTCTGCTCCCAAACGTTTTTCATTGTGATAAGAAATTTATCTCGATTAATTCTGTGGCACGCTTCTGATTACTTTCTTTCGATGACAAGCTATTCTGGCTAGTTTTATTCCTTAGATGGGAGTTTCAAAGGATAGTACACTGGTTCCATATCTGGAGTGCACCTCACCAGAAATAAATAGGTTGTAAAAAGTCTGTGGATTTTCCGGTGCTGTCGAATTCCTATGTAATATCATTTTAAATGTTTCATCATCTATTCGTTAATAATTGGAACTCTCGATTGAAATATGCAAACAATGATAAAATTGCCAAAACAAATTTAAATAGGAAACCATAAAAATTGAAAATTATAATTGCATAAGTTACACTCCCGATTGTAATATGAAGACAATGATAATATGAGAACTGCAAAATCAATTTAAATAGGAAAACAAAAAAATTGAAAATGATATTTGCATAAGTTGCATTTTCGATTGTAGTATGAAGACAATGATAATATGAGAACTGCCCAAACAATTTAAATAAGTTTCATAAGACGGAGTACGATGAACTTGAAAAATTGGGAAAACTTTCATCAAAGCAGTGCAAAAATCGATCGTAGTAGTGATGATCGTCTCTAATTGAGATAGTATCGCATCATAGATAGTATCATACTCTTATTAAACCTTTATAAAATATTGGCTTTCTCATTCCTTCATTTGTACGGTGCATCGTTATTAAAATCATCAAATTATTTCTTCAAAGTTTATTAACCTTAATTATAACCTCATTTGGAACACTTATTTTCATTTTGAATTTTTTATTATTGTATGCAGTCTAATAAAAAGAAAAAATCACTCTAACAAATGCTTGAAATTTTTGGTATTGTATGCTTGAATTTTGATTTTATTCTTACTGTATGCTGTTTAAAAAATGTGTTATTATTGTATGCTTGAATTTTATATTATCGTGTGCTATCTAAAAAATATGTGCTTTCTAAAAAAGAAAAGAAATCGCTCTAACAAATGCTTGAATTTTTTATTATTGCATGCTTGAATTTTTAATTGTTTCTTATTGTATACTGTCTAAAAAAATTGTTATTATTACATGCTTGAATTTTTTATTATTGTGTGCTATCTAAAAAATGTATGCTGTATAAAAACTAAAATAAATCGCCCTAACGAATGCTTCCTAGTGCAGAACGTCCAACCAAAGTGTTTAGTCCACCAAATCCATCAATCCATCGATAGGGCAACCCATTACTGGAGAAAAAAGCGTCTTTTCTAATTACTTCTGGAATGCACGCTCATTATGATCGTTACTAACGACTGTAATGAAGGCTGATGTCTCATAGAAAAACTTTTCAACAAAGAAAACAGTTTCAAGTATTCCAAGTTATTTGAGTTTTCTTACGTAACTTTAGTGTCTAGAACGTTTCAGGTTGGGATAATTAATTAGAGAGCTGTATGTTTGGATCTCGTTGTCAAGGTCTTTTAAAACTGAGAGTGAAGTAAATTCTACGATCTCGTAGTATTCCGTAGTAAACAACGAACTGTGTGAAGTGGAGCAGTTTCACAGGCTTTGACCCGTGATCCAAGTTTTTATTTTCGTAACCTTGATCTCATAGCTTACAGCACAGTGATTCAAAGTTTTTCAGTGACCTGGATTGCTTGTATTTTTGTGTAAAGAATCACTTTTAAAAGGTAGATTTGTTATATTCTCTCCATATTTATAGATGATACAGATTTGAATGAGTTTCCTAACTTCTGTCCTCAGAATTTTATCTGAAGTAATTTAATCTGAGAATATCTCATCATTTCCTGGACTCTGAATGACGATTTTTATTATATATAACTTTTACATCTTCAATGACTGATCTCAATTCTCACTGACTGTAAGATTTGTATTTTGAGGATACACACACTTTCTTGTTCCATATCCCATATTTTCAACATCGTTGTGAAAGTAAACAATAAGTTGGATTTGAAGGAACTAACAATTTTGCAAACTGCCAAATACACAGAATTTAATTTGTGCTATCAATTCCACTGAAGATTTCTGCAATGGCGGATATTGATGACAACATTGAATAGCTGATGGAAATCGATGAACGCTACTACTCAAAAATATTAAGTCACTACTGGGAATCAAACCTCCTACTGTATTGGTCTCACGAGTTGATCCCTGGTCGATTCTTCCCCTTCTCCTGCAACTCACCGCTACTGTGCGTTACAATAAAATTAGCCCTAGACACAACTAGGCTAGTTGAAGCTGGCTGAAGCGCAGAAAACCTGTTTGTCTGTGGCCGTAGTTTTCAGATTAGGAATGAATCTATAGAGCATGCGCAGTTGACTTTCTACTACCGCCGCCCGCTCCTGTACCAAAAAACCAGGGGTCAACGTATGAGACCAATACAGTACATCCTTATTGCCAGTCAGGCGTCTAAACCACTAGACCAGAGTTTCCCAGAGTTCCCCGGGGGTCCGCGGACTAGCCTAAGAAATTTAAAATTAATCATTTCAAAAATACATTTTTTTTCCCAGTACTCTTTGATAATTAATAAAATGTAATTTCCTCAAATATAAATCATACTGCGATGGTAGCAGCATGTAGTGCTACCATCATAAAAATTATATGTTGTTTACGCCTCTAAAATTGGTATGCCAATTTCTCGTTGTACAATTGTAATACTACATGGATGGGCCATGAGACAGGGAAGAGGAGTGGGGGAAAACATAGGGGGTCCGCGAGGAGGGCTTGGTTTTAGCGGGGGGTCCTTGGAGCCAATGAGTTTGGGAAACACTGCACTAGACTACAGTGATCCTTCTGTAAAATAAATACAGTTGAACATTTGTAAACGAAATCGATTATCCAGTCAAAAGTTCTTTCTAGGGAGGAAGGTATTCGTTAATGAGAAGTTGTCTCGCCCAGATTGCAAGGGACACCATAAAAACTATTTACGTAGTGAATTATGTTATTTGGTAATTTCTTTAAGTTTGTTTTACATTTCGTATTATAGAAGTTTGAAAGTAGCTTACATTATTACCCTACCAGGGGCTAAATAATACCTCTATTTTGTTATATCTCAATCTAAGCGTGTCTAGAGCACATTGAAGTGTAAATTACAAATAATTACAAACTACAAGCTAACAAATAACTACAAAATACGAATTACAAATTTACAATCTACTAGTAAAAATTCCATAAAATTTCACTACAAAAACAAGTAGTAGTAAATTGTTATACAACAGACCCGTGATTTCAATGTTTCGTTACTCATCATTGTTACACTTAGTCGAGAAAAATGTCAAAAGAAATTCAACACCATATCCTCTACCTATGCTCAACCGTTATTAAACCAGCAGAAAGCATCTTCTTCGAGGATGTAAGAGAGGTTTCTCATTTACACAGGCTCCAGTTTCCCGGGCTATATATTGTTGTCAGCACTTGTACAATTCAAGCCCTTTGTTTACAGGCTCTTGTTGAGTCTTGCGTTAACGGAGCTGCCTCACATTTTAATTATCCGTTTTTTAATAACATTCGGGTGTAGGAAACCGGAGAGTTGTGATGCTCTTGAGAGCTTTGTATTCTTCACTCTTCAGCACAAAGCTCGGTGAGTGCATATCTCATATTTGAGTCTTGTTTTGCAGATGTCATTCAACTGAATGAAAAAAAATTCCATGTAGGCTTGTTTGTCGATGGGATGAAATTTATGAGAAGGTTTACCACTTCCTTACAATCAACTTATTCTTTCAAAATCTATTTCAGCCTGGTAATATTTTGCGTGGATCGTTCGTGATATTCGAACATGTAGAATAACAGATATTGAAATACATAAGAATTTTCCTATTCTATAGAAAATATATCATTGTTCGCGATAGACGTATCTTAAGTTGAAGAACTCACCTCAAAAATTTAATATTAATTTGACTTAGATGAATAGTTGAATGAAAATGAGCGACGGAATTTTCAGCTCAATACTGCTCATATTACTGCATTTATTCATTCTTCCAAATTCATTTCATTTCATTTATTTACACACAGATTCCAAAATACAATAATACAACATTCTTTGTAGTGGCGAAGGTGATATTGTGGAAGGTATCCATAATGAATAATTAGACGAAATTGTCACAATCACATTTATTAAAACTGTGAGAAACTAGTTTCGGTTGTTACACCATCATCAATCACAATCAAACTCTCTGAGTTGATTGATGATAATGGTGTAACAACCAAAACTAGTTTCTCACAGTTTTAATAAATGTGGTTGTGACAATTTCGTCTTATTATTCATTAATCTTTCAACATATAGATACAATTCAAAATGGGAAAAAGTGGTTAGGTAACCTCATTCAAAATTGTGTTGAGGAAAATTACTTCATACTTCATACATCAACTTATTTCATACATCATCATACTTCATTACATCATCATCATCATCATCATCATCATACTTGATGTTCATATTATTCCACTGAAAATGTTGACTTGAAAAATAAATATCTTAATAGAATAAATATATTTTGAAAAAGAATCATAGTTTTTCATTTAAAAAATCATTTGTGTCTTTAAACTATTGAGATCAGTTAAAGATAGGTCGTCTATTAAACTCGACAAGTCTTTAAAATGTTTCATACCATAGATGCAGCTCCAAAGCCATACAATCAAATTTGTTGTAAATAAGATCTACAGATTTTCATTTTGCCTTTTTTGTTTATACAAAATCAAATTTGGTTCCTGGAATACTATGTAGCTAATACTAGATCTCATACAATGAATCGTGAATTGTATCTAATAATATTGATAGAGTAGTCGGTAGTAGATTTATTGTAGAACTATCGATCTTTGTTTGATATGGAGTTCATTGACAGGTAAAATCCGATATTCGTCTTTGTTGTGCTTTTGGATTCTCTCAAATTATTGATTGACTTAAAAGAGAATAAATCTCTTGGCCTTGTTTGTGAAATCTGTAGGAAGGCGTTAAAGGCCTGGATTAATGAGCTTCGAAACGTCGGAAGGGCTCTTAATTAATGTTAGCTCAAACTAGTTCCAAAGAAAATTGATCGCTAAACGAGTTAAGAAATAATTGGTGCTGAACGAGCCCTGTAATGATTGTATTCTGAAGTGCTCTTGCTGTCA
Source organism: Conomelus anceps (assembly GCA_948455865.1). Classification (NCBI taxonomy): domain Eukaryota; kingdom Metazoa; phylum Arthropoda; class Insecta; order Hemiptera; family Delphacidae; genus Conomelus; species Conomelus anceps. The sequence continues at coordinate 18,021,759 of OX418225.1, read as the reverse complement.
TAAAACACCTTGCTCCTGTTCATTAGCATAACTCAACTTAAAGTACTGTAGCTTGAAAAAAATTGGATATGGTATGCTAAAGTTCTTTAATCTATTTTACTTCAAGAAAAAATTAACATACTATAAATACTCAAAATCACCACCTTTCACATCATAAATATTATGAAGAAATTAAATTGATAGTTGAATATATAAAAATAACTTTTCTTACTACTTTTTATTTATTTTTTAGAATATTTCATTCAAGGGGAAGTAGAAAATATGATATATGAATTATTAGTTATAAATCTAGTTCGTGAGAAATCCCTATACTATTCCACTATTGTATTCACTGAAAAAATAAAACATTTTTTCCAAACAATACGGTGGTTCGGAACCTACCTGAAACTTAAGGTCCAGCTCATCAATCACTCATTACCTACGCACAGGTGTCAGGCCTATGTGGGCTTCATCCTCCAAAAAAATTCTTCTATTTCATCATTTGAACTTGGATTCCCTCACTCTTTTGTCATCGTCGGATTCACTTGTTGAAGTATGTATTATTTCATGTCTTCATTCATTTTTTTCTTGAACGTTTTTCTTTATATTACTATTATTAGCGTACGGCTTTTATTGGTGGGGAGACCCTTACGAGTAATTCCACTTCGTCGTTTAGTCATATTATGGGAAACATGGTGAACCGTAGATGAAACATGATGCTCCTCGATTATGATTTTCGATGATGATGATGATAATAATCCTCGATGACGGAGGCCATCTCGATGTGATTTTCACACATAGAATGAGTGAATCGTATTTCCTATTTTTAAGAAAGTGATCACTTTGAAGGGAAGCATTGAAAATATAAGTTATGACAGATAGGATTGTAAAGAGAATTTTCTTGATAAATTTAATAGGAATTTTATCTGCTCCCATCGCATTGCTGTGAATTTGTTGGGTAGCCTTGAAAGCCCATGCTCAGAAATTGGACAAAGTTGGAATTGGGAGGCTGGTGGAATAGGAGAGTTGGAAACCTGATCAGATAGGCATTCAATATGGTTTACTATGATAGTAGTGGGGAGGCGTAACAAAATTTCAGTGTACTAAGGGAGACACTGAGCCTGAAAGGTTGAAAACCCGTGATCTAAAGGACATGCGCTATTAATAAATGTCAGCAGTTTTTGTACATTTTTGGCATGTATTTGACCATTTTTGTCAGTATTTTCTGGTGTTCCTTTTTGGGGTTTCCAAAACTCAATATTCCTTCATCTATCATCTATCCTGAAATAAATTTAATTTTTCCATTCCCTGTACGTTGATTTTGATTTGAATTTCTCTTGTCTGTTGGTCTAGTATAGTATTTGGTATAGCAGTACTCATATTAAAGAATGGAGCAGTATTTTGACGTTGGATAAATACAGTAGTTGAGAATAGTAGTTCAGAATCGGCCAAGAAAAATTCAATTGAAGTTGATTTTTTATTGACCGAACTTCAAAAGTTCACTTCTGTATTAATATAATTATAGGGATGGGATAGCCGCGAGCCGTAGCAGGTATCTGTTCAATCAGATAGAGATAAGCTGCGTTATCTTAGGACCTGTTTGTAACGGTGAGCGATTAGATTGGCCAGCAAAAAAAAACACTGTTCTCTGTTGTAAAATCACTTCCCGGTGGTTCGGAACCCACCAAAAATTGTTGGTCCAACTCATCAATCACCATCATCCAACTCATTACCCACGCACAGGTCTAAGACCTATGTGGGCTTCATCCTCAAAAAAATAAAAATATAAATTATTAAAATATTAAATATTATTATTATTTCACTTACACAAGCAGAAAGTCACAATACCTGCCTATTCATAGTTATGGTGTATTGAACCTCATTCTAATTGAGGTTTTTATACAGTTATCAAATAAAAGTTCCTTCATAATACCATGTATTAAATTCCCATTCTCAATAATTGTTTTAAAAGTTGAGAAAGTAACCTTTGATTTTCTGTCTGAACCAACTAAATACTCACTGAACTTTAAACCCAAGTCCTGTGTTAGTGCATAACTGAATTCCCAAATCAAACTTCGGAATTGAAAGCAAATGGTGTGAGTGTAGAAGGGAGATAGAGTGAGTGAGGCGGCGTGCATTATTGAGTAACTTGTAAGGCCAAAAGTCGCTCCATTACTCCCTCTTTCTCTTGCTCTCTTTATTACTTTCTCACTTTTACCTTATCCCTCTCTCCTACTCTTTCACTACTTTTTATCAATCACTCTCGTTTTCTCATTCACTCTCTCTTTCTTTATCATTCTCCATCTCTCGCTTCCACACTCTCTCACACACCCACTCTCACCCCTTACCCACTCATTCTTCTCACTTTCTCTTTCTATTTTCAACGGACGTGTTGAGCTTACTTGTACACGTGCATAGGCTTATTACACTTACACTCTGTATGTAAGTCCACAAACGAAACACTCTGCATTATTAAAGGGAGATTCCTTCGCTTTGCTTTGCTCTGCTTTGCTTAGCTTGTGGCCCAAACGAATTTGTGGCTTCCATATAATGCAGGTTGCGGATTATCAAAGCTCTGGCCACGGCCACAATACACTAAACAACGCGCCGATATCATTGCAAATCTTTCCCTTACACTAGAAACCAACTCTGTTGAATGTGATTTTGTACGGAACTCTGTAATTAAATCACCTCAAAAATAAGTTTGCAGTGTGATTGTTTGATACAAACTACTTCAATAATTCTTCTAATTGAATGTAGGCCTATATTAATCTCACCTGTGTAACTGTGAAATATTATTGTTATATGTTCTTTTAATTTGTTTTTCAATTACGAGGTTATCTTTTTTTTTAATTATTATTATACACCAACTGAGGTGCTCATTTCATCGTTAGGCCAGCGTTTAATTTAACTCATACCAATGTTTCATGCCACTTTTGAAAAGCACTGGACTAGAATCAATACTGTTCATGTTGAAATTCTTGTTTAGTTTTTAATTATTTATTGATGTTTGTTCAATGATTTTCAATTTAAATAAGGTTTAAGTTAAGTTTGATGTTTGATTCTCCAGTACATTTAAAATTTCTCACATAGGTAAAAAATGCGTAGATGAAATGAGAATGATGAAACACTAGTTGCTCATTGTCCAATAATAATGGGTGAATTAATTTATTCAACGGTAAATCGAGTAGGAATATGAAAATTTACCTTGTAAAATTCTAAATAACAATAAATAAAGGACTATTGGGATCTACGCAACTTAGAAGTGCAGCTTTTCTTAGATAGTATTTTCGCTTTTGGTGCTTTAAGCAATTCTCATAACTTCTACTTCCAATGAAACGAGCAGCCCTACAACATTTGTGTTTAATGCAAACATATTTTAATGTTGTTTCTCATGTCTATTTCAATTCATTTAAAACTATAGCCTTTTCATATCACCCACCTACCTTTCACCATTTATTCCAACCATACAAATGAAAACACTACTGGAATAATATTCAGGTTATGAGAAAAAATTAATTGAACAAAACAATGATTCGAGGAAGCGGAATGTAAATAGAAAAATACAAAAATGTAAAATGGTGGTGCAAGAGTATATTGTATTTGCAAGAAGATGAAGTGAAATGGATATAGCGACGAGATTGAAAGAGCTAGGCCGAGGTTTTGGAGCAGTAGTTACAACGTACAACAGTGGGGAAAATCAACAACATCATGATTGGTAAGGGATGAAAAGGAAGGGGAATAACGGGAAGGAGAAAAAGGGAGGGAGGATGAAATGAAGAGGGGGGGTAGAGAAGGGAGATTGAGGCTGATGATTTCCTCTGGCTCCTTGATATATGAGATTCGCCGCTGATAAAGCGGCCGATTTTTGAAAATAGGAGCCCCTGCCGAGAGAGCGGTCCTTTTGAGAGCGAATCGCGAGAGATAGAACCGATTTTCTGCACGCTAACGCTGCTGGGAGAGAGAATTGTTGAGAGAGAGTGAGAGGGCTAAGTCTTACATTCTAGATTGTTAAAAAGATATAAGTACTGTAATTAATTATTGTTCTATGAATTTTACAAAGCTTAACTAGAGAATTATTCAACGAAATGAATATGAGACGCAATTTGATAACGATAATATGATTTTGATGTATCTACATGAACCGGCGAAGTTTGAACATATAAATGTCCATTCTTGGAAGAGGATATCCTTCTCATCAACCCTTGACCGTAGGCTAAATTTAACTAAAAACGGTATAAAAGTTAAAAATTAAAATAATATCGATGGATGATTAGAACAAAGTGATTAATAGAGTTAATTTACAATAATAATAAAAGTTATGGATTGATATTTTCTGATTGGGAGTAAAACAATGAGACAGAATAAGAGTTTGTTATTTTAAAATGAGATAATTCATGTTTAACAATTAACATTAATATGAAAGTGAATAATAAAAGATGGTTTAAAAGGAATAATGGTGGGTGATGGTGGTTGATTTTACACTAGACATTACACTAGACATTACACTAGACAGGGTGAGTGAGTAAAGAGAGATGGCACGCGCAAATGGAAGAGTGGAAGACTATTGCAAAAACAAAGACAAAAAATAAATGAAGTGAGGAAAACAAGTGGGAGGAAGAAAGTAGAAACATCCAATCCGACATCAAACCCCTTCATCACGTTTAGACAATTTTCTTCCCCTACGCAAGCAAGTAAGTCCCATCTCGGCAAGCGGGCACTTTGGATTCAGAGCAAACATTGCAGAGCAAGAAACAAGAAGAGAGTGAGAGAGCTCACAGCTTGGGACACAGCTGAGTGCGGCATGCGAGAATTACCGAGATGTAGGCTGTGCTATGAAAAATTCCCCTTTGTTCTGACGCCAAAAGACCGTCTTTGACTTACGGCCAAAGCCGATGCCATGGCGAATGAATATTTCATGTCGGAAAACGGAAAGTAGGGTGGTACCACAACCAGCACAGAACACAATCCCATTCCACACATCGTGATTGGTAACAGAAGTGTCATTCAGACGACAAATATCAAGATTCAAAATATTACCAAGATGGATTTGGATGCAGTGGCCTACGATATTCTCAAAGTAAATGTGAATAAATTTGGAAAAAGAGTAAAACTTTATATAACGAACTTCCAAGTAGCTGAATTCTCTACTTGAAAAAATTACATGGTGTCTTTAATATTGCAATCTTTACGAAACGACCTCTCATTATAAGGAATCTACTAATTAAATTGAACTAACAATCTCGGGCTTGAACCGAATCAATGAATAATATTTCAAACTCAAATAAAGTAAGTTAAGTATATTTATTTCCATTAAATTTTTGCAAACATTGAGATATATAGAATATTATGGAACTTCTAGCCATCTGAACAGTAGTGGTGGCTAGCAAAATTATAAAAACAAAATAAAAACATAGAACTGAAATAAGTTCAATCTGTTATTCATATGGATTAAAAAACGTGAGAGCTGAGAACGAAATTAACGTATCTTTTGTCGCTCCACTGTGAAATTGTGTATTGTGTTGAGGTGGAACACCCATAAGTCTTTGTTAACCTCAATGTTTTTGGACAATATAACATACTCAAAATTTTTGAAGGGAGCAGTTTTGGACTCTAGTCTGTTGCACCTTCACATTCGTTGTAAATTTGTCACAATAAATAAATAAGGGACTACACACCATGGAAAGCCATATGCTTGTATTGAGCCAGTGTGCGTAATAAATCCCACCATTGACACTGGTTAAGTGTCAAGAATGGACGAATCTTTGTCCAAACTTCGCCATTTCATGTTATTGCATCACTTAGATTGTCATCACCAGAGCTTATATCATTAATACATACAAATATCATTGGAAATAATTTCTAGCACTATAAAAATTATAATCTAAGTCTACTATAGTATCTATGTGATGTTGAGAATTTTGTTTCAAAACTACTCATATTATGCGAAACTTACATGAATAAAGAAATCTAATCTAATCTAATCTAATCTCTATGGTCAAGTGTTGATGAGAAGGGTATCTTTGCATGTCCTTTTCCAAGAATGGACATTTATATGTTCAAATTCGCCGTTTCGTAAAGATACATCACAATCATAATATCGTTATCAAATTTCACCTTATATTCATATCGTTACATAATTCTTTAGTTTAGCATTGTAAAATTCATAGAACAATAATTACAGTACCTATATATTTTCAACTATTACAATCTAGAATCTGTGCATAATCTGAAGACTGTGCGTTTTGTAATCTACATGAATAAAGTAAATTAGATTGACCGATTAAATTGGCCAGCAAAAAAGACACTGATCTCTGCTGTAAAACCACTTCCCGGTGGTTCGGAACCCACCTAAAACTGTAGGTCCAACTCATCAATCACCATCATCCAACGCTTTACCCACGCACAGGTCTCAGACCTATGTGGGCTACATCCTCAAAAAAAGATCTAATCTAATCTAATCTCTCTCTTTCTCTCCGGTTAAGTGTCAAGAATAGATGAATCTTTGTCCACACTTCGCCATTTCATGTAATTGCATCACTTAGATTGTCATCACCATATCAAATATCATACAAATATCATTGTAATCAATTTCTAGCACTATAAAAACTATAACCCAAGTCTACTATAAAATAGCATCTATGTGATTTTGAAAAAAAATTTCAACTACTCATATGCGAAATTTGTAAACTTGCATGAATAAAGAAATCTAATCTAAAAACTTCCAACCCACTCTTGAAAGCTCCAGTATATCCAGTCCTGTTCCAATTGCAGGCTTAGAACTTGATGTGATCTTATCTTTGAGAAAGGGCGACGTAGATATTGATGACACTTGATATGTTCCGGCGAGTGATATGTGATTGGAACATGTACCGATAAGTCCTTCCCAGAAAATAACGCACATACTTCACACAAATGGTTTTCCATGAATACAGATTGCCAAAAAGAGGGAGTGGAGGCTGCGGTAGTGCGGGAAGAGCGTATCAACGTTATTCAATCCGTATCGGGCATTTGTCTGGCGAATGTTCTGAACGTACGTTGCCTTATAACTTAAACGGCGTCTCACAGACTCACTACAATGCTGACCACGTTCACGGGCTTTCTTATATGCCGCTTTTCCATCCGAACAACCAGCTTTTCCCCATGGCGTGGTGCAATAATGCCCTATTGACTTCTCTTCAGACCTTATCACGGGTGAGCTCCTCTTACTCTTCATCATCCCTTCCCCATACCCTTTATCGTCGTCTCCCTCATCCATTTCAACCCTCTGTTCACATGCTTCTGCCATTTTTCACGCCGTGTTCTCTTTTCTTCATTTATTAGTCTCCGCGCACTCACCTTTGACTCAGAGTGGCTTCCTTTCATTCACTTTGCCCCTGAAATTGTCTCAGCTCCGTTGGGTATATTGGAAAAAATCACTTCTCATTTCTAGACATATTATTGTCTCAATCGTAGAAATTGTCCAGTGATTTTTTTAGTTGTTCTTATTTTCATTCCTGAAAGGAAAACTAATAAGATATAAAATAATGAATAATAAGACGAAGTTGTCGCAACCACATTTATTGAAAATAGTGAGATACTAGTTTCGGTTGTTATACCATTATCAATCTCAAACAAACTGGAGTTGCATCTTTGCATTTATTGTTACTTTGTCTATATAAATAAATAAATAAATAAATAAATAGCATGATGCAAATGGAGAGGGGGAAACTACATGTAAAGGCCTCCCCTTCAATAAAACCGTTTATTATAGCTAGGTTTGATTTTTAAGAGATTCTCATTCTTGAAAGAAACTCCAGTTTGTTTGAGATTGATAATGATATAACAACCGAAACTAGTATCTCACTATTTTCAATAAATGTAATTGTGACAACTTCGTCTTATTATTCATTATGGATATCTTCCACAATATTACCTTCACCACTAATAAGAAAAATATAGAATAGATGCAGATTTTTATGACTTATTGCATTAATAATTATTGCCTTATTCCTGACCCTTGCGAAATCTTATTTTAGTTTGAGAAAAACTTGATGGTAACTTACCCGATATCACACTTACACTATTACACTCTAAGTCATAATTATAAGGTATTTTTTACAGTATCGATAGTATGGAATACTATGTATGTATTATAAAATATCTTTAGAATTGAATATCAGGAACCTGTAGAATCAATATAACGTGGAATAGATATTTTCAATTTTTCAGTTCTTGTTGGAGCTTAAATTGGTGATGGTATCTATGGCTCGTCTCTAGCATATCAGAATCAAGAATGAGAAAGAATCTCTCAAAAATCAAACCTTTCTATAATAAACGGTTTTTATTGGAATTCATGTAGTTCCGCATCACCGTTTGCGCCATGTTATTTATTTATATAGACAAAGTAACAGGGAAGTGATAGCCGTGAGCCGTAGCAGGTATCTGTTCAATCAGATAAGCTGCATTCTCTTAGGCACTCTTTGTAAGGAGAATTAGATTGGCCAGCAAAAAAAATCTGTTCTCTTCTGTAAAATCACTTTCCGGTGGTTCGGGACCCACCTAAAACTGTAGGTCCAACTGTGGGATCCAATTAAAAAAAAAAGACAATGAATGCAAAATTGCTCTTTTCACTAATTTTGATTAAGCTATTTCATCCAAAACTTTTAGGTTAGTCCACACTAAAAATTTAGATACACTAAAAACCTCCATTCGAAAAAATGACGTGTTTCTTTTCACTTAAAGGCTATTGATTTTAAAAATTCACTCAAAAAAGCTCTAAATAATTAAAAAGAATTCAAAATATAAAATTTTGATTGAGACTTTCAAACTCAAAAAATACTGGGGGAAAATAATGGGGAACATAATGAACCTACAATTCCAGGTTGATTCATAGCAGCTCGGTCACCCATCCAAATGCAGTCTTGAGCGCTAGTGACTGGACCTCACGATCGCATGAATACCACGCAATATCAACTAGCCTACTCATAAGACTGTCTTTCATACAGACAACAAATTAGCTAAGTATTAGAAAAGTTTATAAGCTGAAGATGAACTTGGTGTGAAGCATTTAATCCCAGTCAGTGATGCCTGTGATATATTCTCGTCAACGCAAAATAGGAGTCAACCTTTCATTAATCTTTAGTCGCACACTAAACGCATTATGGGTGTGTGGTGGTGTCGAAAGTTGAAATTACTTGAGCACAACACTCGTGTGAGAAAAAGAGAAGTATATGGATGAGGGTTCTGTGAGAAATAGAGAGAGAGATGAGTGGAAGAGCCTTGACGTAGTTGAGAAATGCAAATACTAACTGTTTCTCATACATTATTAGCGCCCCATGGAAACGATACTAGCGCTTCAGGCAGCCAAGGGATGCGTTATACGGTGAAGCCTACGAAATTTTGTTAATTAACACATCCCCCAATCACCCCCTATGAGTGGAGGGGGTTCTCATCACCCCTCCCCACACCCCTCATCACATCCACATCACCAAGTACTCCACTCTCGCTTTAATAATGTTGCAGCGCCAAATGGAAACATTAGGCTTCAAGAAGATTTCCTACCCACAAAACATTGGCGTCGAGTATTGCCTTTCCGCCGATTATCTGCAGATTACTTGAACTTCTTCATCCTCCCTTTGTCCTAAAGGTAGCCTTCCACAGACTAGCAATCTCCAGACACAAAGTGATAGTCAGAAGCTGGAAGGGCCCTTGCTTATAATTAAAAAAAAGAACAAAAAGTTCTAGGCGGTTTTTATGAGGGCAGGTTTCCCCTGCAAAGCCGTTTGTAATTGTCAACAATCTCCAGAATTTCTTTAGATGTGGCTTTCCAATAAAAATTAATAATGCTTCCACTTTGAAGTTTATACTAATCTGATGAATAATAACATACATAGTATTCAATTCTATGGATACTGTAAAAAATACCATTTAATTATGTCTTAGAGTGTAATAGTGTAAGTGTGATATCGTGTAAGTTAACACACAAGTTTTTCTCCTACTAAAATAATATTTCATAAGGATCAGGAATAAGGCAATAAGTCATAAAAATCTGCATCTATTCTAAGTATATTTTTCTTAGTAGTGGTGAAGGCGATATTGTGGAAGACATCCATAATGTATAATAAGACGAAGTTGTCACAACCACATTTATCAAAACTTTGAGAAACTAGTTTCGGTTGTTACAACATTATCAATCTCAATCAAACTAAAACTAAAGTACAGAGAAGCTTAATATATACTGAACATGGAATGATACTATTGGCTAAGCGGGAAAGAAGCTGACCTTCATCGGACGTTGTGATTGGCTGTCAAGTCACGCCCCCTGATGGAAGGAGTAACAAGCAAAAATACGAGTCAAATCAATAACTAAACACTGTGAACATCAAGACAGCAACAAAGAAGAAAAATACGTAATAAGGCTAGAATTGAATCAAATTAAAACTGAAAAATTAGAAGCTCACTGACCGATTAGATTAGCCAGCAAAAAAGACACTGTTCTCTGCTGTAAAATCACCTCCCGGTGGTTCGGAACCCACCTAAAACTGTAGGCCAAACTCATCAATAACGATCATCCAACTCGATTACCCACGTACAGCTCTCAGACCTATGAGGGCTTCGCATTTTTTTTCATTACATCGGAGCATTGACTTATGAATTTGAGAAGTTAGTTATTTAAATAAATGAAAGTTGCTGATCTAAGAGTGAAATTTTGAACCACAAATTTGCAAAAATTGATTTTTGCAGCATAATTTATGTTTGTCTATATATTGTGGGAGACTGCTAGATTCTGGGTAGACCAGAAGATTCGCTGATGGCTACACCATAGTCAATAGCTCATTTAAATTCCTTGAGTGTCTATTTGTAACTGCTTCAGGTTAAAAGTGATTTTAAGTTTGAGTTTGTCTTACTACAAGGACTAAGGCAAGATAATTCATTGTTTCTTGTATATTTTTGTTTTCATGTACAGTATTTTGAATTATTAATGGTAGTGTCTTCTTCCATATGCGATATATATATATGGATAGTAAATGTTTAATGTTTTTAGCTTTTAAATACGAATCTGGTTAGTCAACATTTTTCTATTTTATCAAAGAAACAAATGAGAAAAAAATTCTCACCGAGGGCTGCTCAAAGCTAGAGAGCCAGTCATCTCGAAAACATCGATAATTTGAATTCGCATGTCAGTGGACTCGAGATGACAGCCGGCTGCATCGCTGATTGATGATTGATCGATGTGCCAATAATCGATTTAGTAAAAGTCGACTCGTAGCAGACAATAAATCTGCGTCACACAGTTTGCGTCGAACAGTGTCTGTTCGAAAGGTGAAAATTGATAGGACCACTCCTAGAATTCTCTTCAAACAAGAATCAGAGGGTGCCGGGAGGGTACTGAACTTGTGGATAATCATCTTCTAATTACAAAGGTGTCAAGATAATTGATCGCTAAAGAGTTGGATAGTAATTATAGAAGCATCATCTTTAGTCTCAGCTGTCTTTGTGACTGTCAAGCCTAGAAATGTTGTTGATTGCATTGAGAAATCTTTGTTCACAATTTGAGGTCGTTCACATTGTTTCTCCATGCAGATTCAATATTGCTAAGGAATAAAATAAGAATAATAATAATCTGTGTTGTCAGTTCTGAACTTACCACCATGTCACCATCTGAACTTATCCGTGACAATATCCATCTATATTGTATTATTGACTAGTTACATCATTGATGTGTAAGGCACATTGATACTGTTCCTCAACGAATTTGATACAAATAGTGTTAACACTATTTAAAATGGCACTTTGTCCCTTGCCCTTGTAAATAAGGCATCACATAAAGCATTGAATTTGATCCAATATTGGTACCAAGTTGATAAAAATTTATAAATGTTGAGAAAATTAAAAATGTATTGGAACAAATTGATTTATCAATATTATTTATTATCTTTTCTCGTTTTCCAGAACATCAATTTCAATTTTTCAATCAATCAATTTATTTACAGTATTATTACAACAAAGGTCTTCCTAAACCAGTAGGTTTTTCAGGAGGTGCCATATATTGATTTAATACAAGTAAATACTATTCTTGAACAGACTTAAAAGTCAGAATTACCAAATAACATAACCTTCAATCCACATGACACATTAGGCCACAGCACTTCAGTACATTACACTAACGATTTCACTTTAAAAAAGATTATTTTATTTTAAAACTAAAATGAATGAATTGTATTTTCTCTTTTTCCAGAACATCCTGGATAAATTCAATCCAGGAGCTCGGCAGATGATCAATGCTGGGAAACAGTACCTCAAGGCATTACATGGTATGTTATCACAAATTGATTTGTAATTGTAAATTAATTTTTCTCTTGCATCCAGATTTCAATCACGATCATTTTTTGAATTTTGAGTCAGGATCATGATATTGATTACAGAGCGTCAAACTCAGCTCGATATTGAAGCTACACATTATTATTCCATGATTTGGGGTTGAAAGTTCAGTAATCGTTTTGAATAGAATAAAATTCATATCAGTAGAGTTTTCCAATTCTTTGCCGTTTAAATCCATAAGCCCTGATATCAACCATAACTGATATAATATATCAATTACAATCTTATCCATTACTATTCTGATGTCCACTTTCTGATTAATAATCAATTATTATTTGGTGTGATATTGAAGATCCATCTTGTTTCCACTAATATATTATAATAAAAACTTGAAAAACACTTTTAAGTGGAAATTAACTCACGTTATGGCGTGACGGCCGTTTCACTCTGTTGTCAAGAGCATCGTCAGACGACCCACAGTACACTCAGTGAAGGGTTTTTAAGTTTTTATTATTTATTTAGTCTTTCAAAAATGTGCAGTTCTCAAGATTGTTATCATACAAGCGCTTCATCTAAGCGAAGCCGAGTCGTAAACGCTCCACCTTGAACTTGAACCAGTGAGAGAATCAATACGTTTAATACGTAGTTATAAGACAGTGTCTTATCTAAATAGCCTAATATTCAGTAAACTACCGTAATCAACGCCGTTTTGATTAGAATTCCTTGATTTTCATTGGCCTCTGAAAAAATTCATTAAAAATTAGCATTGATATGAACTTGATAAAAATTAGGCATTGTCTCCAATACTGAATAAATAACATCACTAAATATTCTAGACATGCAGCTCCGAATGACAATGAACTTCTATTTTGTTAATAGTAATTGAAAGAACTAAAGAAAATTATGAATGAATTGACAGCTGTACATATAGGGCAATGTTATTCGGCAATGCTAAACATTAAAATAGAGTGTTTCTCAGTGCAATACATTCATATTTTTTGTTACGCGATTGCATTTTTGTAAATGGAACAGGAAAACTGGGAATGAATTTAGTGAGTCACGTTACTAGGAAATTTATATGCACCGATGTCAGCCGCGCAATTTGTTGCTCCTCAGTGACTTCCAGGAACTGCTGTCCTCTTTCCTTGTCAGGACTCACATTTTATATCCATAAGGTAATATTTTATTTTCAAGTAGCATGGGATAACAACCAAATAATACGTACAGCCTTTCTAGAATGGCAAATGTTTAGGGTTTTCGTATTCCAACTGATATGAAATATACAAAATAACATTCCCAAATATTTATGTATAAGGTTGTTAGAGGACTACGGTATGGAAGAGGAGACATGCATCTTTTCTACAAACCGTGTTTAGAGGGATGAAGGTGGGATTAGTTGACCTAGTTGTTATTTCAGTACTTATCATACATTTGTTGAATGCTTGTTTTTACTTTCACAATATTAATATACTTATATTCATTCAATTTTGGGCGACTACACTTATTCCTATTTCATTAATATTCCCACATACAAGGAATGAAACTTTTACACTATATATTACCTCTAAAACCTAATAGAAATCCTTGAATCTCTAATAAATGAAAATCCTAGTTCTGAAAATCAAAGGAATTAACAAAAAACTAGATTTTCAATCAATAGTCTTTATTCACTCTCCAATATGATCTAGATAAGAGAGAAATAGGAGTTTATAATAGGAGAAACCAATAATAAACCGTTTGTAATTTAACCAAGTTTTAATCCACTAAATCTAAATATTTCAGTATGCTCTGTTAGAATTCCGGTGTCTGTTCTAACTTTATCGTTTAGTGAAGTGTTATCAAATTTGAAGCTATGACAAATTTTTGAGAAACGGATTCGCAGTGATTTTCTACTCCGAGAGTTATACGGCTCGTGTTGAAATAAGGAGAATAGAAGTTGGAGAAATGGGAGGGAAAGGAATAAAAGGAAGAGAGAGAGAGAGGAGTTGGAGAGAGAGTGAAAGAGAGAGAGAATGAGAGAGAGAGAGTTAGAATAAAATAATGAGAAAGAGTGAGAGAGAGCGTATGACAGAGAACGCGTTCTAGTTGGAAAGTGGTAAAGTGGAGACTTTGAGCCATCAAAAAGTGTGAAGAGAAGGTGTCTGATACGACAGTGTGTACGAGTTTCTGATTCCAGCCTCTTTCCAGCTGAAAAAGAGGGTTTGATGGCGATGAGGAGCGGAAGAGGAGAATTGAAGAAGTTGTGAAAAGCTGAAGAAAGAGAGAAAAGATTATGAAGAGAGAGTACAAGAGCCTGAAAGATTGAGAAAGAGAATATTATGAGAAAGTTTTCAAAGTGATATTTTACACAGGTTTGCTCATCGTTCCCCTTGTTGGCCAACTTATATTGTGTTTGTTATTTGGCGTAAACTCTTCATTTCCTCGTTCAAGCCAACAACTGCGCTTCTACAGTCAGATGCGCTGAGAATAGTTCGCTAAATTGGACAAGCCTCTGCAATAATAGATATTACCTTCAATATCCGGACCCAACTTTGTGATGTTACCTGAACAGGAACTAATACAATAGAATACGTGTTTCAGACATGTTTATCTTTACAAACTAAAACATATTGTTACGGATTCTATCTCTAAAATAATGCTGGCAACACTTTAAAATTAACACTCGCACTTTATTAACACAAATTATCCACAACTCGCACTAATCAGTTATATCACAAAAAAAAAGCAATCAGAAGCAGATAAATCGGCAATCTTCAGCTAATAAAGAATTTGCTATACAACTATTCAAACGTCAATCACTAACTGTTTAAAGGCCGATCAAATATTAAACAATAACAGTTCAATAAACTGTTCTATAATTCAAGGAGAAGCGTCTAAAACAAAACAATGGAAACACTACAAGCTCTTACGAGTCACAGAAGCCTGAATAATAATCTGTCACAATATACTACGTTATCACTTAACACATTAAGCGTTCATATAACACAGTTTGTATTAGCGCTCACTGGTATCCCGTTTGTATGAGCGGGAACTGTCACTGTCACTTTATCACATTAACGTTCGAATCACAACTGACTGACGTTTACGAGAGCTTCTGCTCTTTATACATTTTTATCACATTTCTAAATCATTTTTATCAAATTTCAAAGTAAATAAATAGAACAGTGATTTTCAACGTAATTACTGCTGTGTCAAAATGTCTTCCGGTTACAATAAGCAGCGTGTTTTGTTTGCTGCTCCCCCATACTCTCCTCGCCTTGCGGTTTATCGGAACATCTTAAGAATGTTCTTATCTTGGCAATTAAATTGTCTCGATGAATGGAGAATTCATCGAGACAATTTAATTGCCAAGATAAGAACATTCTTAAGATGTTCCGATAAACCGCAAGGCGAGGAGAGTATGGGGGAGCAGCAAACAAAACACGCTGCTTATTGTAACCGGAAGACATTTTGACACAGCAGTAATTACGTTGAAAATCACTGTTCCTTCTTTTTTGCCTTGTCTATAACAATATAGTAGTATTTTTATATTTTTATCCGATGTCAAACATGAGTGAACTAATACACAAGAGGATCCATACACATGTAAACTATACCTATCCCTATTTGGCCGGAAGCTAAACGGCTTGAGTACGCACTGAAAATCTAGGCATGTTTCACTCATAACCGGCTATTGTTGTTTCAGTTCACACTTACCCTATTTTTTTAAATCATATGATGCAATGCAATGAAATTATGCCCGGTGAACGACGCCGGTTACCTGATGCCGGTTATGTGTGATACCTGAATTTTGATTAGGGGCATAGAGAGGTGGAAAACATGAAAATATTTCATTTCTCATAGTAATATTCACTTCCTTATTAGTAGGCCTATTATTCCTGTTGATTGGTTTGGCAAATATTAGAATTTTGCACAACCACAAGCTGTTATTGTGAGCATTAAAATAACAAGTAAATAATATATTTGAGTACACTTTATTCCTTGGAGATTCATTCATCCATATTTCTTGTAGTTGACTCCAGCAGGTATCTGTTCAATCAGATTAGATAAGCAACACTCTCCTGGGCCCTCTTTGAAAGGGTGACCAATTAGTTTGGCCAGTAAAAAGACTGTTCTGTAAAATCATTTTGAAACCCATCTGAAACTGTAGGTCCAACTCATTAATCACGATCATCCAACTCATTACCTACGCACAGGTCTCAGACCTATCTGGGCTTCATCCTTCAAAAAAGTACATTCTCTTGAATGTAATGAGAACTTAGGGTTTTTTTTGGTTTGATTGGGGGGGGGGGGGGGGGAGTTCCCGATGCATGATCCCAGATCCAACATCATATTATGCTAAAATTAACAAAAATTGATGTTCCTTGAAGAATTGCGAATTTCCCCTCAGTTTTCACGTTATCATTTGTTTCTCCAATTTGGATTTTTCGCGGAAAAAATAAAAATATTTTGCAATAAAACAGCATTTGAATATCTCATCAATATTGCATTATTGCTGAATTATGTGCCAAATTTCAATTGAGTAATATGATCAATAAAACGATATATTTACTAAGAAACTCTATATTCAACTAATGTAGTATAACTAGAATATAGTATCTTGTTGCATGTATACGATCAGGATATTGGAACGACTATAGGGCATACATCATTTGATAGGGAAGAGCAATACAATGATAGTGTACATGGAATAAGCGTGCTAATATGTAAGCTTGGGGCTATGTGGCTCCATGATTGAACACTCAAACCAATCGTGCCAGACCCTGTAAATAGAATTGCTTGGTCTGCATGTGCGCGTGCGTATGTGCGGTATATGTTTGTGGAGTTATGGTTGCTCTATATCTATATACATGTCTTATTATGAACTGAGCATTCTGAGTGTATGTAGTATCAGAGACCATCCAATATTCAGATTGCTTCACTGCTACTCAAGAACTCAAGTGAAATAGACTCTCATGTTGTCTGTATGTTTGCTCCTTGTTGAAGACGTTTGAGACTTACTGAATTTCAAACAGAGTTTGCAATTGAATTCCGATTATGGCAATGAAATGGTAATGCTCTTGTTTGAAGTAGGTTGGCCAATTTGTAGATTTAGTCTGAGTTTATAAATAGGGGTAGAGATATCAAGCAAGAGAATGCCCTAAAAGGAATAATACTAATTTTCAAGTTGTATCAGAAATGAATGAATTAAACCAAATTTAATAAAAATTTACCAAAGTTCAAAATATAAGCCTACAAGATATTTCACTTCAGTAAATAACAATGTATTCTTCCTGAAGTTTTCTGAAAAACTGTATGTTCAGGAAATTTATTTTAAAGGGATTAAATTTCCATAAATAGTCAATCATAACCTGGCGCATTTAGTTGGATAAGATTCTCTTTTGTTATTTTATTTATTATTGACTCAAAGAAAGCTAATGCAGTGTTTAAAGTTCTACTATCAAAGGCTTCATGTTTTCAAGCTCACATCACTCTTCATCGAAACAGATTACCGGTACAAACTACATTGAAATTCTCAAAATTCCATTATTTTTGACTGCAATTATATTATTATCGTTTCTTCTATATTTCGACTGCAATTTGGTGAACCTGATAACCATTTTCATTAATTTTTGAAGATTAATCATGACCATTTTTTTTCGGATGTTTGTGTCATCTTTATACTACAAAAGAAAATGTTCAGTATTTTATCAGTTGTAACAGTATGTTTTCTTTTTTGAGGATGAAGCCCACATTGGTCTGATACCTATAAACTAAATTTTAATTAGTAGTTGAAAAAAATTAATTCTGAAAATAATTGTATAATAGTCACAAGATCTCTTCACTCATGCATTTCGCTGATGCATGATAGAGTCGAGCTGATAATGTGCTGAGTTCGAGCTGAATACAAACAAAAGTTAATTTTAGTTGGATGATGGTGATTGATGAGTTGAACCTACAGTTTTAGGTGGGTTCCGAACCACCGGGAAGTGATTTTACAGCAGAAAACAGTGTCTTTTTTGCTGGCCAATCTAATCGGTCACCCTTACAAAGAATGACTTAAGAACGCAGCTTAACTGATTGAACAGATACCTGCTACTTCTCACGGCTATCACTTCCTCATAAACTAAATTTTAATTAATAGTTAAAAAAATTAATTCTGAAAATAATTGTATAATAGTCACAAGATCTCTTCACTCATGCATTTCGCTGATGCATGCTAAAGTCGAGCTGATAATGTGCTGAGTTTGAACTCAATACGAACTTGCTTCAGCTTGCTGTCTTTTAAGCAGTTGTGGGTTCGAATCCCGCTCCACTGTCAGGCATTTAAATGTAATCATTCACCTCATTACCCACGCACAAATCTCAGACTCATGTGGGTATCATAAAAAATTCAAAAGAATAAAACACTGTTAAATGTTGTCAATTCCACTTCTTTATCACTACAGCACTGGACCGCGGTTTCGTGGCTTCACCAGTCACATTTTCAACAGTACTTTGAGTGACTGGTGAAGCCACGAAACCGCGGTCCAGTGCTGTAGTGATAAAGAAGTGGAATTGACAACATTTAACAGTGTTTTATTCTTTTATTATGGAGTTCCACAACATCAACCAAAATTCTACAAATAAGTTAAAAAAATTCACTCATTTGAGGCTCTTGGATTCAATATTGAAATTATGACAATAATTGGTAGACTAAAAGTTGTGTGTTTGTGTTAGAATTCGATAATAACAATTTGGCACTCACAGCAGGCTCCACACTCCAATTCATTAAATATTATGCGAT
Organism: Conomelus anceps; assembly: GCA_948455865.1. Lineage (NCBI taxonomy): Eukaryota > Metazoa > Arthropoda > Insecta > Hemiptera > Delphacidae > Conomelus > Conomelus anceps. The sequence goes on along the minus strand of OX418225.1, from coordinate 18,002,711 downwards.
TTTCAAAGGCACATTCACACCAGCGAGCGCTTTTCACGCGTACAGAAAAAAGTGGCCGGTTGACATTAATCCTCCCTCGATTTGGGGGGCGTTTATTTCACACCCCCTTTTCAAAAATCGATTCACCCCCCCCCCCCCCCCCACAATGTCGAACACCTCACTCGGCGCCCAAAACAAATGAAATAGAACCGCTAACGAGGTTTAAACGGCAATACAAGTTATATTCACCGGTGTAAGGGGAGATGATAGGGGGGTGAGTAGTTTAGAGGGGAACGGACTAAAAGGGGTCGGACTATTGGGAATTGGGTTGCTTGCGTGTGTATGTGTGTGCGCGTGTAAGAGTTGGCATGTCCCAGCACACTGGCAGATCACGCTGACATGTAGCCTGATCGGACAGCCTGCTAAATTCTGTTCGATTCGTGACCACAAATCGATGTATATGTGTTAAATATATATATTTGAGGGTTGTCGTTGTACTGGAGAAGAAAAGACTCAACAACTGTACAATTGGTTATGTTGGTTGACGTGAATGTATTACTCATCTGTTCATTTCTTTCATTTTTTTTTTTGAGTCACATCAATCTCACTAGCCTCTATGAATAGATGAACAATGTAGAAGATTAAAATAGAAAAATGCATGATTTATAAACTGAAGAAACTTCACAAACTATAGAACTGAACAAACTCTTGATTTTATTAGTTACATCAAACTCTGTGAATAGAGGTGCTGGTATGAATAGATATGATAAAACATGTAGATTGTAGAAGATTAAAATAGAAAAATTAATTTATATACTGAAGAAACTTCACAAACCATGAAACTAAACAAACGCTTGCTTATTAATTTCATCAAACTCTTTGAATAGAGGTGCTGGTTGGAGGAATCAGGTTTGTTGGTTCATGTACTGTATTCTATTACTATATTATCCTTTCATTTCTTACAAATATTGGTTTTGAGATAGCTTGCATCTATCTTGATAACTCTATGAATAGAGATTACAATACATATTTATTGCCAAAAAATCTATAAAACGAAATCTTAATATACAAAAGAAAATTTATCAAACAATTTCGCAATAAAATTAAAAATCTCTTGACACCACCCAGCAATGGAAACCCCTGTCCGCTGGGTGAGTGTATCGATTCATAAAGTAAGTTTATAAAAAATATTTATTGAGAAAAATAATGAAAATAGTCAAAAGTTAAATAAGAAAATCAAAAGAAAAAGAAGCAAAAAAAAATGAATAATATATGACTGATGTTGGAGAAAAAATGATATATTATCCAATTATTTAGATTAGATTAAATTAGAGGAGATAATAAAGAAGAGAGAAGAATATCAATTAATTCAATCAATTAGTTGATCAATTGATTTATAAACTATGGGAGCTTTACAACTACACAATCTATACAAAATTCTGCTATGAACATAGCAAATGTAAAAGTGTTATGTTTCCTTTCTTGAGATGCGTACGTTTTGGCCAAAGAGCTCTTGTAGACAGAGTCAAATTTTATGACTGCGCGAACAATGAAGGGTTCTTATTCCACTGTTGAAAACGCTATTTATCATCCAATAAATACGAAATTCAAACCATGTTGTGGTGAAACATTCTTAGTAATTCAAATTTCTATTCTCAACTTGTTAAGGGCCGCAAAAGACAATTCAACTGAAGGAAATGAACTGTAGGGAAGTGATAGCCGCGAGCCGTAGCAGGTATCTGTTCAATCAGATAGATAAGCTGCGTTCTCGTAAGTCCTGTTCGTAACGGTGACCGATTAGATTGGCCAGCAAAAAAGACAATGTTCTCTGCTGAAAATCACTTTCCGGTGGTTCGGAACCCACCTAAAACTGTAGGTCCAACTCATCAATCACCATCATCCAACTCATTACCCACGCACAGGTCTCAGACCCATGTGGGCTTCATCCTCAAAAAAAAAAAAAAAAAAAAATTTGACCAAATTCGACATTTTATTCTCGATAATTGATGTATTAATTTGTTAATTTAACTTTAAAGTTACAGAACCTTACAATGTTCGACAATGTTCATTGATCAATGTTCAAAATTGAATTCATTTTCATAAGTACCATTTCCGTAAGGTGTTCCTCTCAATATCTTATATTATTCAATTTTTTCTAGGGAGTGAATTAATTGTGTTTTATCAATAGCTGAATAGAATAGAGTCAATTAAAAGACGCATCGATAGATCAAATGTTCAAATTAAATGTATTATTATTATTATAATAAATGTGTATTATTGTAATAGTAAATGTGAGAAGCCGTTTAAAATCATTATTAGAATCAACTCCAATTCTATTTTTAAAAATTTAATTTTCTGATAATTATTTTATCTCAAACTATAGGATAATCTAGCTCAGGGGTTTTCAAACTTTTCAGCCTTCGGGACAAAATAACTACTCCAGTAAGCTCCGAGGGCCTGAACCATTCTCATTCTTCTATTACACACATTCTTTTTTTTTTTAATTTCTAGAGTAGTTATCGATTAGGATTCCTGATACACTTGCTATATTTGATAGTTGAATTACGTATCGACGCTACATGTTTCATCTAGTGTTATCAATACTTGCTATAATCACGAGTAATAATGAAAAAAGTCCACATGAACATTGACCCGGAAATGCTTCGTTAAAGAGTTAAATATGGTGGAGGTTTTATTGGTAAATTGGTCTGATATTATGTGAAGAATTAGCTGAAAAATCTAATTAAAGAAGTTAGAAGAGTCGATAACTACAGTAATTATTTTACATATTCAACAGAGATATGGCCGATTGAGCAATTGCAGCCCTATGTATCATAGACGTCTAACAAAAATATTGATTCGCTATTTTTCAATGCTTTATTTTATTAATTGATAAATTATTCATCTATGAAAGTAACTGTGTAATTCTGGAACCTCTATTTAATGCAATCGTTTAACCTCCTTGCTCTGAATTCTTTTTAAGAGCCACGTTAAACCCGGATATGTAACGTAAAACGGTAAGGAGATTTATTCAAACTCTAATAAATAACATTAGCTTTTGCCGTAATTTGGAGACCCCTGATCTAGCTTATTATCATTGAAGTAGACGAAAAATTTGAAACTTGCAACATTGGGGGAACAAAACCCCGTCTGGTTGAATCATTATTTTTTCGGCGCTGTCTGACATCGAAACTCTAGAAGCGGTATGTAAATGAGATTTTTCTTTTCAATACTTTCACTCTCTTCCTCCCTCTCGCTCTCTCTCCCCCTCCCTTACTGTATCAGTCTCTCTCCTTACCACTCTCATTCACTCCCACTCTCTTCATCACTTTCCACAAGTCACCCACAACAGTTGTCGCCACATGACATAGCGTAAATTCTATTTTCATTTTTTTCTCTTTTTTTCACTCTCTTGGACATCGTCTCTCTTGTCACTGACTGCGCCACTAATGAGTTTTGTTTTTGTTTACACCACCATTCGGGGTTGTCCTTTTTCTGCACCTACTTTGCATGTGAATTGCAAATGGCGGACAAACAAAAATCAACGCCAGTTCTAGCATGGCGGTCTGTGGGTGACATACTCTCTTATGGTTGGACTGGCTTTATCGGAATCAGGCTGTATTGTTTGTGAAGTGCCTAATAGAAATGGACACACACATTCGTACTCGATGATCAGAGTTTTCAGTATTGGAATAAAGTTTTATGGCCGGATTAATTTCTTTATTGTCTACTTTCTATTATTGATGACTTAATTTTCTTTTTAATAGAATAGAATAATAATTTATTTCTGCAACACAACATCATACAATAAATGATACACACAGTAACCTTTTAATTATAACATCATATAAATGAAAAAAATAAACTTGATTCAATAAATTTCAAGTGAAAAAAATTGATAAAACAAATACAATTGACAAAAACAGATTTGATAAGGATAAGATTGTAGTGTACTGTGGTGCAGAAATATAAGGCACCCCTGTAAAAATATTGTGTTGGGATTGTCTAATTATACATTAAAAAAAGCGGGTTTAGCCCGGTGCTCCGCCTAAGCATAAAATCTTAATATTAAAGTTTGAATAAAAATTACAAGAAAAAACTATTTTGAAAAAGTGCCTTTAACCCAATGCCCTCAGCCAATTTTTCTATATAATTTATGTTTATAAGAAATTGTTTGATAAACCTTTCAAATATATTTTTGTACTTTAAGTTTTCCTCAACCGGTTTAATTTTATTCCACATCTTTCAAGCTAGATAGTCAATAAACTTATCTATTCAGTTAACTTTCTTCATTTTCAAAAGAATGCAATTCAATATTGTCAATTAGGTCATTAAATCTTTTTGTGCTATAAACATCTCCATGACATTGTCTGTGAGCCTTTATATCGATACATTTTTTCAAAAATCGATGCATTTTTTTCAAAAATCGATAAATTTTTTTCAAAAATCGTTCAAACCGGTGTAAGCCAGGTTGGTTTCTATCTATTTAAGTTTCTTGAATGAATGAATAAATAAATATTCTCAATTTGACAATAAATGTGTGTTTTTTTATTTGTGTGAATGGTAGCTATATTGAATACTAACAATGCTAGCTTATAGGTTGTCCTGTTTGTTCAACTTTTTGATATTGAAGTATTACAAGCAAGAAGAGGAAAGATTTCAATTTTGACCAGCAATTAATAACAGCCTAACGCTTTCCAATAATCAGACTACTTAATTAACTGAGAAAATAGTAACTAATAATTATCATACCACTAAATTACTCTTCCAATGGGGAAATTATGTTACAGTATATAAGTGCCAGTGAGGATATTTAATTGAAAAATAAAAGTAGGGATTAGAATAAAGGGATAAAAATAAATAAATAGTGGGGATATTTAATTGGAAAATAAAGAAAAGAGTATTTTTTTTAGAGGTATAGAACTTAAAGTTGGCAGTACTGCTCCCAGTAGAAATTTTTTTATCAACTAACAGCTGATTTGTGTTCAGTATTGTTTGCCATTTCATCATAAATAGAGTCACACCTGAACAACGCTTGCAAATTGTGCAGATTTACTTTGAAAACCATGGTTCCATTCATGAAACATATCACGCACTATGGTCAACATAATTGTCCATCAGAGCAATTAATTTGATCAACAATGGAACGATTTGCATCATGTGAACTTTATGGCGGGTTACACACATATGCATCTCGCACGGTGCGACTGGCATTTTTCTTGCTACTAGCATGCAGCTTGAAGACCAACCTGTGTTAATTACGTGGAGCTTACACACTTATGCGACTGGCATCATACATCTCGCATGCAGCGTGCAGCGCCACTAGGAACCGATCGGTCGGTGTTTTGGCGTGGCATGCAGCATGCATCTCGAGTTGGGGCATGCGCAGAACACATTTCCAAGTCACATGACCATACGACGTCTCTTTCTAATGGCGGTAAGTAACAACAGCATTTCATCATCCGATGCCGACGATGACATTTTCCAATGAACTGAACGCCAAGAAGTACCCACCTCTCTCATCTTGCTACTAGCACGTGCCACGACCATGCAGCCTGCATGCATCTCGCACAGTGCATCTCGCATCAAAAATACTAGTCGCACCGTGCGAGATGCATATGTGTGTAACCCGCCTAAATGATATCGCATCCGCTCTGATGCAAATAGTTCAGTTGTTTATCGAATTAATTGCTCTGATGGACAATTATGTTGACCATAGAATGGACATTGTGCGTGATATGTTTCATGAATGGAACCATGATTTTCAAAGTAATCTGCACAATTTGCAAGTGTTGTTGAGGTGTCACTCTATTCATGATAAAATGGCAAGCAAAACTGAACACAAATCAGCTGTTAGTCGACAAATTTTTCTCCACTGGAAGCAGTGTTGCCAACTTAAAGTCCTATACCTTTAAAAAAAACTCCTTATATGGAGATATTGAGAATGAATAAGAAGGACGAAAGATATATTGTAGGAGGATATTGTAAAGGGGAGGATAGAAGGAGCTTCTTCCACTTCTGTTAATAGACTGCGGAAGCGTGAATGTATGTTGAGAAGGACGGCCGGATATGGTTGGGGGAAAGGAGAAAATCATGTGAGAGAGATAGAATGAGCAAAATGTTGGTGTAATTGAGAGAGGGTTGATTGAGAAAGTGTGTTTGATTAGGTGCTCCATGATTGGAGGGGTTGGGAGCCACCAGAGGAGAACTACCCTCGAACCAAACTGAGCATACAACACGGGATGGAGGTCTGAGCTGTAGATAAAGGTTCAATTATGGTTATATAGAGGGGGATGAAATCGCATTCCTGCTAAGCTGGCGTTTATAAATATTGAAATGGAATCGATGGGTACTCGAACAACGTGGGTCAATTAAAACTTATTCAGGCTATACTCACTATAATTGAATCGCTCGCTCGTTCATTTATTTCTTTAATGCGAATGTTAATGGAGTTGGAGATAAAACAAAATGATAAATACATTAATTTATTTTGTGTTAGTCTTTCCACGTAAACGCGAATAATTTGAACTCAAATAAAGTTTATCAATTCTCATAATCAGTAAACAATTCTCTCATAAACAATTTTCTTGGTCGTTGAAAGTATCAATTATCAACTCTACTTTCTCAATAATAGTCCTGAATGTTTTGAAAGGTTACAGAAAATTTCGATATTTGAAATTTGGGCAGCTGGATTATAAAATTGTATAACCTAAACTTGTTTGGGGTTCATGTGAGAATAATCAAATGAAACGATAGATTTAAGCCAAAGTAAGCATTTGCTGATACTAGAATCGATCCAAGTAATTTATTAGGTTTTTGGATCTTGATTTGACTCTTATTTTTGCTTGTTACTTCTCCCACCAGGGGGCGTGACTTGCTATGGCCTTTAGCCAATCACAACCTTTAATGAAGGTCAGTCTCTTTCTCGCTTAGCCAATAGTAGTATTCCATGTTTAGTACATATTAAGTTTCTCTGTACTTTAGTTTTAGTTAGTTTGAGATTGATGATGGTATAACAAACGAAACTAGTTTCTCAATATTTTCAATGAATGTGGTTGTAACAATTTCGTCTTATTATTCATTATGGATACCTCCCACAATATCACCTTCCCAACTACAAAGAAAATTTATTAGTCCTTTGATAACATGAAGACAAATGAGTATTTTTTTTAAGTAATGTCTTTTATTGATGGTGAGACTTTCACCTACCCCTTTTGAGCCATATAATGGAGAACATAATGAATAGGTCTACGGTAAGCCACCAGAGGAACCTTTTAAAAAATCAGTAATAACCCACCCTTGCTAAACACCGTATAAGGTGCTAGCTAAACACCAATTATCTAAGTTTGCAATACCCTGCTTCAAGCTGTATTATGCATTCGATTTTTATCTGAAAGAGTATGTACCATATCTGTGTAGTATGTTTAACAGAATATATCCATTGTAAAATTTGTCAATGTTCAGGGTTCATGAAATGAGTTGAAAAAATTGCATAAAACGTATGAGAAGTTTGTAGCCACAGAAATTTCTATTGAGATCAAAAAATCCTATTGTCCAAAAAAAGAAACAAATATGAGCTTTATAACACGTTTTTCTAGTTTAAAGTGTTTTCTAGACCAATTGAATTAAATTGAAATTCAGATTTATTCTTCAGATATTTTTTTTTTTTTTTTAGGATGAAGCCCACATAGGTCTGAGACCTGTGTGTGGTGTGGGTAATGAGTAGGATGATGATGATTTATGAATTGGACCTACAGTTTTAGGTGGGTTCCGAACCACCGGGAAGTGATTTTCAGCAGAGAACAGTGTCTTTTTTGCTGGCCAATCTGATCGGTCACCGTTACAAATAGGACCTACGAGAACGCAGCTTATCTATCTGATTGAACAGATATCTGCTACGGCTCGCGGCTATGCAAATAAATTCAATCTACAACATAAATTGGATAGGTTCAAGTTTTTACATTCCTTTTTTTTAAATCGTGAAAGAAAAATTTTGTGAAGCTACAAAAATATAACATTTTTGGTGGCATAAGGCAGAGTAATAATCATACAAGGTGAATGATATCGGTTCCAATCTGCTATTGAAGACAGACGAGTTGGTCTGGCATAAGGCATAATATGCTGCCAGGGAATGATGTAGAAGATAAAACAAAGGAATAGACTGCTTCTTCCACATTCTGCCTTTGCATCGTTTTCTGGATAAGAAATTTCTATGGAAGACGATGGGGAGCAAAGAGGAGAAGTAAAAATAATAAGTATCTCGAAGAGGGTGGTTATGGGCTGTTGACACAACATGGTCTCCATTGTCAGAAAGTGCGAGGTGGGGGAGAAATCGTTCTTTGGGCAGGAGGTGTTTTCTCAACAAACACTACCACCAGTGGCCTCCGGCTGCTACTTATACGTTTCTTCTCCTTCTGTTTCTTCTTCTTCTTCGTCTTCGTATTATTCTTCTTCTTCTGCTTTTTCTCCTTTTTCTTCTCCTCCACCTCCTCCTCCTCCTCCTACACCTCCTCCTCCTCTTCCTCCTCCTCCTCCTCTTCCTTCTCCTCTTCATCCTCTTCTTCTTCTTCTCCTTCTTTTTTATTTATTTTATCTATTTCATTTATTTTATTTCTTTTATTAATTTCATTTATTTTATCTATTTTATTAAGTTTTTTATTAATTTTATTTAAATATCAAATGTAATAGTACATCACAATCCTATACATTTTTTAAACTGTGTTTGTACAGTACATATAAGAAAAAATATATACTTCAAAGACTTCCATCAGCAATGCCAAGCTTGTACGCCGGATGAAAATCAAAACAATAACACTTTTAAACAAACTTAAAATAACTTATATCCAACATTATAAGAATACAGAGCTTATTTTAAAATAAGCATTTGCCTTCACCCAAGTAAGTATCTATTCCAAGAGTTTTAGTTTTATTCGTGAATGGTATCAGCTCTATGGGTATCACGTTAGAAAGTTTACAGCAAATATAGAGAGTTTGATGTCTGCAAATGCGTTTATTGAACTTTGGAATCAAAACTAGATTTCTTAACGGTCTTAGATTGTAATCAATCTGTCTGAATTTGAATAGTTCTCTACTGCAATTTCTCCTCCTCCTCCTCCACCTCTTCCTCCTCCTTCTCCTCTTCCTCCTCCCCCTCCCCTCTTCCTCCTTTTTCTTCCCTCCTCCTCCTCTTCCTCCTCCTGCCCCTCCCCTCCTCCTCCTCCTCCTCCTCCTCCTCCTCCTTCTCATTCTCCTCTTCCTCCTTTTTCTTCCCTCCTCCATTTATAACTCCCACTTCTTCCTCAGCTTCTCTCTCCTATTGCTTAGTTATCGTTCCTGTTTCTGTGATTCTTCCTCTCCCAGTAAATTTATTCTTCACCAAATTGTCTTTCGTCTAGCTTACTTCTCGTTTCTATATTTCTCTGATTCAAAGTACTATTCCTTTCTTCTCCATCTTGTAACGGTTTATCTTCACCATTTAGTTATAAAATTATTGTTTCATCCCTATTTCATTTTCCTCTTGTCTTTCCTACTTTCCTTCGTTTTCCCCAGCTGCTTTCTCTATTTGCTTTTCACCCTCTCTAGCTCATTTCCTCCTCCTTCACCCTCTACTTTTTTCCTGCTTCTCCAGCAACTCGTTTTTCATTTTTCTCAACTTTCTCTACGTCCCTTGCTCTCCCTAGTTTCCGTCCCTTGTTGTCATTCTTCTCTTTTTTATACACAAATTTCTCCTTTCAATTCCCATCCTCCACCATTTTCGTCTCTACGTCATCCTCAACCTAAATCGTCTCCTACTTCAGATAATATTCATTATTTTATTATTTCTGTTCTCTTCTTCACGTTTACATTTTTATTCTCCTTCTTTCTTTCCCTTTATCCTTTTCTCCTCTTTTTCTTCTTCTCTTTTCATTCTTCTTTCCTCCTTCTTTCTTTTCTCCATGTCTTCTTTTCTTCTTCTTCTTCTTCTTCTTCTTCTTTTCCTTTCCTTTTTCTTCTTTCTCATCTATTCTGGTTCTTATTCTTCTACCCTTTGTTCTATCCTTTATTCTTCCTGCCCTTTGCCCCCTTTTTCTTTCACTCTTATTCTTTTTTTGGAGGATGAAGCCCACATAGGTCTAAGACCTGTGCGTGGGTAATGAGTTGGATGATGGTGATTGATGAGTTGGACCTACAGTTTTAGGTGGGTTTCAAACCACCGGTTTTCCTTTGCCTCTTCTCCTACTTCTTCTAATTGTAGCTTTTATTTCTGATTCTATTTTCTGATCTTTTTCCTTGCTGCTTTATACTTTTACATGTTACCAGATGTGAACACTTTCCCGCTGTGTCCTGGAAATAATGTTGGTGGGAGGGGTAGCTACAAGCTTTCATTCTTATATCCCCCAATCCACTTGCTCCCCCTCATCCCATCACCTCCTCACCAACTGCTTCAATAGTCTGTCTAATGTTGTGCGCGCCCGGTTGCCGTGTTATGTTTGTCTAACAGAAGAACGGCTCGATGAAAGCACGCCATAAAATAATATTGACGAACATGGAAAATTTCGAGGTTGCATGAAACGACATTGGGTTGTTTAACCTGTGGGAGGAATTACCTACTCCTTGTAGTTTATTCCTAATTATTTTCATGTATTTTTATGAGAATATCCTATCAGTGCTATATACTTAATATATTCCCTCTGAAAATGGATGTCAAAGATTCAAAAACGTTCGGCCTACAGAGTAAGTAAATTCTACTCATTCTTAATGAAAATTTGACTGCAAGTCGTTGAGTTCACTCAAAAATTTAATATTAACAACGCAGTTCGTCATGGAACAGAAAATCCAGGAATATTTTTAAGTATTTTTATGAGAATATCCCATCATCGTTATACACTGAATATATTCTAGAAGTTGAGTTGATTGAAAATCACAAAAATAAATGAAGAATAGGATATTCAGCTCTTCTTTTCAAGTCCAGGTTTAATTTATCGCAATCAAACTCTTCAAACTAGAAATTTATGGTGAGATTTGTTGATTTTATAAATTTTTACAAGTTCATTATGGCTTCATAATACATTATAACTTCTAAATATATTAATATTTATTGATTTTTAAATATTTTCTTATTGGTTAATGTATTTTTATCCCATCAGTTTTATACACGTAATATATTCTAGAAAAAGAGTTGATTGAAAATCACAAAAATGCGTGAAGAATATGATATTCAGCTCTGGTTAATATATTGAATTATATTCAATAATTTCATTAATATTCTTCCTGTAGCCTGGAAATTGCAATAATTCCAGTCTATGAGATCTTGCAATTCAAAGAACTCTATCCACCACGTATGAGAGAATAAGATACATCTTTGGATAAATCTCTCCTCAGCATTGTCTCTATGATAATTTGTTTATAAAATGTATAAACAATGTTCAATATTGGTTTATTAATTACCTTTATTAAGTTTGGAGCTAGAACTTAGGTTCTCTCTCCCACTCAACCCCTAATATAAAAGTAAAATGACAATGGTAGTTATGTGAAAAATTACCTGAATGTTGAGTCTTAGTGGGAATGTGTATAAGTGAAATCTGTAGTTTTTGTAAAGTTTAGGCTCTCTAAACGACTTAAAAAATTACCAAATTCTTATCTCCATAGCTACATCGTACCTTCACTGGGAGTATTACTGCATTACGTAAATCAGCTGATCGTAACATCGTCCCGTAGCAACATACCATGAACTCAAAAATGAAAAGATGTTACGCGATGTCGCAAGTAATGAATCTCTCCTCAGCTTTCTCTATGATAATTATATGCTTTGAAATGATACTTTTTTATTTCTTATTTATCTATTCATTTAACCAGCATACAATACATGTGAATACAAAAGGCTATTGCCCAAATCTGCTTTTCACAAAATTTTAAAGTAGGATCCAAATCTTAGGTTAGTTCGCTGTTTCACTTGAAATTTCACCTTGGAGCACAATAATTCACAAGTCTTTTGCAGATAAAGAGTATTAATTTTTTTCATTCCAAACAAACACTATCACAGTCCGAAAAAAGATGATATAATTTGGAATTTTGACATTTTTAACTGGAAAGTATGGAGACTTATTTCAAACTCACATAGACGTATTTGGACGCTTCTTCACATCACTTCTCTCATTGTACACACGTATTTATTGTAGGAGAATAAATCTCTTTTTAGCATTTTCTCTAGAATGAAAATTTTATAATACAGTAGTTATTGTAGTATTCATATAACTTGACAGCGTGTAGAAGATGGGGCATGCTACATCTGAACCCAACTGCTGCTGCTAAGTTATATGAAAACTACAGTATATACTTTGATTCTCTTTGTGGGTGAAAAGGGTGAAAACTTATTTTAAACTAGCGTAGAACCGAAATCATACAGAAGAGACGGGAACTTTAATCTCGAGCATTACAAACGATAGGATCATCGTCAGTGGGAAGTGCTTGTAAGTCATTAAGTGTGCAATGTGCAGGAAACGAATATCTTAATGCACCCGAGAGGGTCTTACAGCCATGTTAAGATGTTACCCTCTCAATGCTCCTTCTTGGAACTCAATGTAGAAGGGGAAAAGGGATGCAAGCTTTCTCTCAGTTGATGCAATGGTATTTACATAAAAAAGTAACATCTGTTCAACTAACTTAAGTAGCTTTGGTGTACGGTTTGAGTTCTGTAATAGCCTTCATCAGCGAACGTCGTTTATGTTACAGCTGTTTTGGAAGCTTGAATTGGGGACTAACGTAATAGGGACATAGGGAATTTACAGGCAATCAGGGAGAAGACAGTGGCAAAAGAGAATTTGGATTGGAATGATAAAACAGCATACAAACAAGTATGAAATAGAAGCACGTATTTTTCTTGTCAAAATAGGTAGGCTACTGTTAAGTAGTGATTATATATGGTGTAATTGAATAGAAGGAATTACACTGTCATCAGGCTACCGGCTACCCATACAATTTTTATTTATTTATTGATGTAACTGTTTGTAACGGTGACCGATTAGATTGGCCAGCAAAAAAGACACTGTTCTCTGCTGTAAAATCACTTCCCGGTGGTTCGGAACCTACCTAAAACTGTAGGTCCAACTCATGAATCACCATCATCCAAATCATTACCCACGCACAGGTCTCAGACCTATGTGGGCTTCATCCACCAAACTCACAATCAATGTGATTTCCCAAAACTGATTTTCGCAAAATTTCAGAGTAGACTCAAAATTTTAGGTTAGGATGATTATCCAGGCCTGTAGGTCTCTGAGGTACTGGGCAGGAAGTAAACTCGGAGGCCCCATTTTTTTCAAGTGGACAATCTCTTTTCAAATTTGTTTTGAGGCCTAGGGACTGGAACATGATTCAAGGTCCCCTTTTTCAAATGTATGACTTTTTTATGTCACCTTCTTTTTGAGGGTGAAGTCCATATAGTCCCTTCACGTTCGTTGTAAATTTGTCACAATAAATAAATAAATATAGGTCTGAGACTTGTACGTAGGTAATGAGTTGGATGATGGTGATCGATGCGTTGCTCCTACAGTTTTAGGTGGGTTCCGAACCACCGGGAAGTGGTTTTACAGCAAAGAATAGTTTTTTTGCTGGCCAATCTAATCGGTCACCCTTACAAAGAGTGCCTGGAGACTGCAGCTTACCTCTGATTGAACAGATACCTGCTACGGCTCACGGCGATCTCCCATTGGAAGCCAGAGCCATCCAGAAGCCCTTGCCTAGTTACATTTTTTGGGGGGGGGGGATGAAGCCCACATAGGTCTGAGACCTGTGCGTGGGTAATGAGTACAGGCATTTGATTCCTATAATATCTCTTCTGTCTTAGTGAGTGGATATTAAATTGGTGATTCTAGGCCGTGCTGGTGGGTCTAGGCCGTCTTGAAGTTTTAGTGTCAATGACATTAATAGGCCTACATGGTGAAAATACTAGTTTTTGTTTTAGTTCAAAGATCGGACGTACGTACGTTTATACTTTGTTGTGCTATTTACAATATATATTAATGCTCTTCAATTTGCATGTTAATCTTTACATTTACTTTTAAATCTTCTGTTTATACAGTGAAAATGCTTATTTTTGACCTAGTATACAAATATCAGTTGCTACAGTCGTCCGTTTGTGTGCTTTTTCCAAGCTATCTCTATGATGATTTTGAGATCCATCTTGTTTACACTAATATGTAATAAAAATTTGAAAAACACTTTTAAGTGGAAATTATGACTGACAGTGCACAGTACACAGTACACGGAGTGTACTGTGGGTCGTCTGACGATGCTCTTAACATCAGAGTGAAACGGCCGTCACGCCATAAAGTGAGTCATAATTTCTACTTAAAAGTGTTTTTTAAGTTTTTATTATATCTCTATGATTCATTCTATCGTTCCTGTACTTTATCCATTCGTATTCCATCTCCTTTTTGTGCTCTTTGTTTGGTAGTGGTTTTTTCACTATATTCATGCTCTTCCTGGCTCCTTTAGTGCTCTTTCCATGTTTTGTTTTTTTTTTTTTGCTTTTCCAGTGCTCTTTTCATTTATTAGTACTTTTATTAATACACGAATGTATTATAGAAAAACGGGAAACTTATTAAAAAATAAATGTTCAAAAATTTGAAACTGCTTTCCAAATAACTTAGATTGTCAGCTTTAAATTAGAAAATGTCTGATTCGTCTCTCCCAAGAATATATCTATACTATATCTATCGCTATCGGCATCTACTGTGCCATTCTACTTTTTATAATTAGATCGACCATTATAAGTTTCTATCAGAATTTCTGTGATCGAAATGGCGAATTGGAAGAAATAGTAATTGTTTTCTCATTGATGTAATCAGATAGCTTATTATTTAGCTTATTATTCAGACGATCTACACCACCCGACAAATCAGTCTGAATCAACCTTCTTACTGCAATCTCGGATCTAATGCATGCATTCAGTTACTTGCGAGCAATTCTCAGTTAGAACAACCCCAATTGAATAACTTTGAAGTTGTTCAATTAGGCAATATCATTTGATGTTTCTGCCTTGTGCAGCAATTTTCAATTACTTGGCAGGATTACTTGAAGACGCGGGACCTCCTCTGTTGAAGCCAACTTGCAAAGTTTAAATGACGTCACTTATATTGCTGCCATCTTGAGCTTGAATATTGGAATCAAGGTACGTGTCTCGCATCTGATATTATTCAGGCTCATATGGGTTGCTCACATATCGGATTTACAATAAGCCGTTTCCCGTAACGTTGGGGCTGAATTTCAAGTTGCAGGGGACAATCGTAATTAATTAATTTATAAAAATAATAATATTAATTTGTGATTAATATTAATAATAATAATAATAATAATAATAATTTTTTTTTAAGCTTTATTGAATGTAAATAACAGTACATGCAATTAATAAATAATATACAACAATTTAACAAAATTCAATATATAAATAGTAATTATGATAATAATTCTAGTGGTGGCAACCCCAGAAGCTAATTTTAGCTTGTATTGGGGTGATTTGCTAAGTTTTAAATTTAATTTAATCAGGTTTTTATTATGGATTGTATGTGATGAATAATTCCTCTGTGATGAATATGTTATCCTTGCTCAGTAATATAATAAGTTTTGATTTCATGTTTTACTGCGGAATATGTTTGTAGGTTTTTAAGATGGTTAGGGATACTGTTCAGGATTTGTGGTACGAAGTATTCTGGTACTGCTTTCATAATAATGATAATAATAATAAGCAATTCAGATCTAAGTGGTCGGAAGAACGCAAAAAAGCCTTTTCAGAAATAATGAAAGCCTATTGGGGTAATAAGAAAACAAAAGGATTACATGACTGAGTCTTCTGCTTATCGTCTTCCGTCTTGGGAAAATTCTCCAATAATAATAATAATAATAATATAATATAATATAATATGGCATCAATATAAATTGAAATTGGATAGATAAAACAAAGAAGATAATGATTTTTATCAACTACATAGATACCATGAAAAACTCGACTGGAAAATTGTGGGTTCCATAATATTGTTGATAGCTATTTAATTGTTGAAGCAAAAGAAAAATGTAATCAAAGTGTGGCATCCAGATTTAATTGGGAATTCAGTTAATAGTCTACTTGAAAATATTAGCCAGCAATATAATTATCAATTTTATCTTCACGATTTGCTTCAGAATATCATAATTCGTTAAGAATTTAAGAACTATGAGAAACAAAAAAGGGAGGGCCCTTCTTCCCTTGCTGTTCTTTGATGGGCAAGAGCTCAATACATGAATAGACGCACAAAGACTTGTTTTATGCTCATTTCATCTCCATATCAGACCCAAAATTTACCACAGTATAATCTAGTCCTAGGATGCATAAAAAACAATCATACATATAGATAAGCTGCGTTCTCGTAGGTCCTGTTTGTAACGGTGACCGATTAGATTGGCCAGCATAAAAGTCACTGTTCTCTGCTGAAAATCACTTCCCGGTGGTTCGGAACCCACCTAAAACTGTAGGTCCAGCTCATCAATCACCATCATCCAATTCATTACCCACGCACAGGTCTCAGACCTATGTGGGCTTCATCCTAAAAAAAAATTCAATTAGTTTTTCACTGATTAAAAGAACCAGATTGAACTATTGAACTATTGTTGATGTAAGTTTGCTTTCTAATACTTCGATGAAGTTTAAAATGAGAAACGATAATAATAATAATAATAAGAAAAATAATATTATTATTATTATTATTATTATTGTTATCAAAGTTGTTTTGAAATAATAATAATAATAATAATAATTATTATTATTATTATTATCATAATAATTATAATAATAATAAATAGTTATAATAATTATTTCAAGAGAAACATTCCTGTAAGACTAAATTTTTCTTGTGACCTATCGTACAAAGATTTCGACTTTTTATATAATATTTCGAGAATATAGGAGTTTTGGCTCAGAGCCTATTGTGTCAAAGCCCATTTTTATTTAGTCGTGATGAGTGAATAAATAAACAATTATGGATAATTATAAATAATTATCGGTTCATATTGGGTGTGGAGGTTATAACAATTCATTCCAATCTTATTCGGCCATCAGTTGACTTTGGTAATGCTGATATTAGAAATCCATTTTTTTAACACGAATGTAATTGTTTCCCAACTTTTATAAAACTTCCTCATAGATCAATAAGAGTATTAGAGTAACACTCTTTCTTCGGCTACTGAAGAAAATGATCTAATAATCATTACAATCAAAGCTTTTTGTCGTTCTTGAAAAGTTGCATAACAGCAGAATTCATTTCCACAATGATCAGGTGGATGACATAACGAAGTACAGGCAATGTTGGGCTTGAGAGACGATAATAATGCTGAAGTAGCGTAGCTGGGTCCTAATGCTAATGTATCATCGACTCCAACGCAATTTACATTCTTATTATGAACGCTCTGTTGCATTCTATTCTGCAATTCACGCTTCGTTCTGCGTTTCGTCGTTGAATTTCTGCTTCAACTTTCTGCGATCTCGTTTCTCTGTCGTCTGCATTCCTATTTGGGGGATAGGAATGGGAAGAGGGTGATAACTTTATAATGAAGACGATTATCAGAGGGTGGGAAAGCCTTGCAAGAAGCCGTACCTCGGTACAGCTGCATGCTTGCGCGTATTGGGGTGCACAAAGTCTGGATCCAGGTGTTTATGGGAGAAATGCGAGTGTTGTAGAACTTATAACTATCAACCACACAAGCTTTCATCCATTGAATGAAAAGAGATAAAAACACTATTATATAGCATTATTATATCAACAAATATTCTTAGTGACTGACAATTGAATAAACTGACAAATATACATAAACAGAATTTATTAACTTCGAATTCCTTTAATTGCTATTACTTTATACTGAAGACTTCCGCAATGGCGGATATTGACAACAGCATTGAAAAGCTGATGGGAATCGATGAATGCTACTGTACAAAAATATCAGTCACCACCGGGAATCGAACCACGGACCTCTCAATTGCCGGTTGAGCGCCTTAATTTCAGTCACTTCAAACTAACTTGTGAGATACGAGCCGATATGGCCAAGTTGAAAATGAATGCTCCTGTGCAGAAAGGTCTCCATGGTCTAGTGGTTAAGGCGCTCAACCGGCAATTGAGAGGTCCGTGGTTCGATTCCCGGTGGTGACTGATATTTTTGTACAGTAGCATTCATCGATTCCCATCAGCTTTTCAATGCTGTTGTCAATATCCGCCATTGCGGAAGTCTTCAGTATAAAGTAATAGCAATTAAAGGAATTCCAAATTAATAAAATATTCTTACTTTACCAATATAAAACTCAAATCATTCAATTTATGTTTAATTAATAATATTTGGATATTCCAAGTTCTGTGGATAACTTCCTGGCTCTTTAGCAACAAACATATATATATATTCAACTCTACAAATATTCTACTCTACAAATATATAAATCAAATGATTTAATTTATGTTTCATTAATAATATGTGGATATTCACGTTCGATGGATAACTTCCTGGCTCTCTAGCATCCTTTGTCAATTCTTGTTATAACATTAACATAATTCTATGTAAATCTGCCTGTTGAAATTCTTATATCAATCAATAATTTATTTGTACAAGGTTTCACGAACTATAAAAATGAGGTGCGCAAGAGACATTCAAAAAACAATTTCATACTGAAGAAAATCTCCATTAAACATCAAATACTGTGACAACCAGACAAATAGGAAACATCCGTATTCGAAATAACAATATAAATACTCTGTTCTCTGCTGTAGAGTCACTTCCCGGTGGTTCGGAACCCACCTAAAACTGTAGGTCCAACTCATCAATCACCATCATCCAATTAACCACGCACAGGTCTCAGAACTATGTGGGCTCCATCTTAAAAAAATATATTTTTATATATAACTTATATAACAATATATATAACAACTTTATATAGCAATCCTCCTGTTAGCAACAATAATCAAATAATTTGATAATTGATCTGTTATGGTAAGAAATAAAAATGCTTGTTAAAATTCTAGTGTGAAGAATTTTATACTCCAACTTGAGATGAAATTTTTAAAAATAAGATTGATAGATCCCATATTCAATTCAATGTGAATATCCTTCCCAGTTAAAAACATTTCTACACTTTCCTCGCAATGTAATTTTTTCTAATAAGAGGGTTTTCGCTATTATCGTGTACAGACTAGGCAAGTTGAATAAATCCGTATCAATAGGATATTATTATTTTAAGATAGGCTATGTATGACGGAAATACAGAGTTGATGCAGTATCTGATTTATGATAATATTATTAAAACGGCTAGAATTATTTTCGCTGTTAGTGGTAGAATAATGTTTCATCTCCTACCCAGTATTTGTTATGATTATCAAGCCGCATAACACAAAAGAGCATTAGCTAGATGTTTTAAATTGGGTCTAGTAATGTCTTAAAATCTCGCTAGTCTGTCACAAGAAAGAAATTTTGTCACCAATGAACACGATCTGTTGTAAGAAAACATAAATTTATTGCTGTAAGATGTGTTGGTCACCTTAGAGTAGGTAAAAACAAACGAAATACTAATAACTGAATATAACAAACGAAATACTGAATAACTGAAAAAGCTAATAATAGAAGTACAACAAGAGCAAGCACGATGTCGTTGATAAACTTTGAAAGCAGAAATCTTGCATAGTGATTCATTTAATCTACTCAGTAAAATGTATTTTAGATTAATTGGTCTCCTGACTGTACTAAATTTTAAGTAACTGGAACTTTTCTTTTGATCATATTTTCAATGTAACTAGTCTGATAGGTATAATATACCTTCATATATATTATATGTCTGATAATAATGTGTCATATCTGATATATTATACAGGGTGATTCGGAACTCTCTACCAATACTTCTAGGCAGTGTTTCTGGACCACTAACAAAAGTAAATATCGTAATAAAAATTTTCTAAAATCCCCAGTTACTCATACAGCCGCCATTTTGTTTTTTTCACTCATTATTTTTTTATTCGAACACCTCTGAATGTATAATATTGAAATTTTGCAAACAGCTTTATAACAATTAAAACAATCTTAAAAAAAAATCAATCAAAATTTTCCAACATAAAAAACAAAATGGCGGCCATTTAAAATCTTTGAACAGGATTAAATTGATAATGGCTGATGATGTAAATTTGACTAGAACAACGTTTTTTAGATAGTTTTATTGCAAATCGAACGATACCTCATTTTCCAAGATTGGCCAACAATTAACAGAGATATGCTACTTTTTAGGGTGTGCGGTGGTTGAGAACGGGTTGCAGTTTTTCGTTTCCAACCACTGCACACCATAAAAAGTAGCATATCTCTGTTAATTGTTGGCCAATCTTGGAAAATGAGGTATCGTTGGATTTGGAATAAAAATATCTAAAAAACGTTATTCTAGTCAAATTTTGATATCGTCAGCCATTATTAATTTAATCCTGTTCAAAGATTTTAAATGGCCGCCATTTTGTTTTTTGATGTCGAAAAATTTTGATTGATATTTTCTAAGATTGTTTTAATTGTTATAAAGCTGTTTGCAAAATTTCTAAATTATACATTCAGAGGTGTTCGAATAAAAAAATAATGAGTTGAAAAAACAAAACGGCGGCTGTATGAGTAACTGGGGATTTTAGAACATTTTTATTACGATATTTACTTTTGTTAGTGGTCCAGAAACACTGCCTAGAAGTGTTGGTAGAGAGTTCCGAAACACCCTGTATATGATAATTATAACATATTTTCAATGTAACTAGTCTGATAGGTATATATTATATGTGTTCTGTATAAAATCAACGAGGAAATAATTATTCTCATTAACTTTTTAATGATCCTAGATCAAACTTGATCTTGCTTAGTGCAATCCACCATAAGTGAATTCAATGACTGCAAGTCGTTGAATTCACTTAAAAAGGTAATATTAACAACGCAGTTCGTCATGGAACAAGAAATCCAGGAATTATTTTAAGGTTTCTTATTGATACCTTAAAATAGGTATAATGAGGGTAGAGGAAAAATAAACACCACAAGAATGAAACAATAGAACAAAAATTATATTTTAATTTATGAGAAATGGAATTACAGTAGAAACTCTTATCAATCTATTTAGCAGACCCTCTCATCAATTTCTCAGTTCTGCCACAAGTAGAGATCGACGTAAGTTGAACAGGAATCCAATGCTTTGTGATAGCGAATTCCAGATTCTGTTCTCAAAGTGAGAAATGTGGTCTCCCCTTCAGACGGATCGGTTCTGCTGTCGACACCATAATATTTTGCCGTGTCAAAATCATGAAGGGTCGATTCGATTAAGTGCTAGGCTGCTCATTGTTGAGCCTCTACTCTATTTACTTTGCTTGCCATGCTGTGCTCCAGAATTGAATTGAATGTGTCAATGGTTGAACATAATTGTGATTTTCAGCTAAATTTGACATGTTCAGATTGATATCGGATGTGAATGAAACAGTATCAACACAATCAATAATTCTCGGCTATTTGTAAATTTGGATGACAGCGTCTCAAGATTTTGTATTTACACCTCTCTTGTTGAATGAATCTTCATTCCTTTCAAACGAGGTTGTAAGCTAACGGCTGAATCGTTCTTCAAATCTCGCATATATTGACTCCAGTAAAGATATTTTAAAACTCCCCGTTCTTTTAAAATCAGCTCCATGCATAAGTTGAAAGCATTTTTGGGTTTCTTGGACATTTAATGCAGAAGTATTATGTGTATTCAATGTTTCATATTTGGGAAGTGATAGCCGAGTGCGGTAGCAGGTATCTGTTCAATCAGAGATAAGCTAAGAAACTCCTGAGCGCTCTTTGTGAGGGTGACCGATTGGATTGAGCAGAAAAGACTCTGTTCTCTGTTGTAAAATCACTTCCCGATGGTTCGGAACCCACCTAAAATTGTATTTCCAACTCATCAATCACCATTATCCATTTCTATTACCAACGCACGGGTCTCAGATCTATGTGGGCTTCATCCTCCAAAAAAAAATTATTTGTTATGTCCTAATGTAGAGAATTTCATACTCTTACTCGACTTGACAAAATTCCAAAATAATCTCAATAGATCTTGTACCCAGTTGAATGGGGATATTTCAATTTAAAAAGAAAATATAATTTTTCTCGCCAATTTAATTTCCACATGTTTTTCTAAGAGGTTCATTGCCAAGGAAAATTCAGTTATAACGATTTTAAGAATCTAAAACCGTATGCATTCAAGGGTAAATAAATGTACACAAGAGCATAAACTTGAAAAATATGAGAGCTACTTCCAAGTGAAGATATTTATTCTTTTCAAAATACTCGTATTATAGACGTTCATTATTGCAAAATTAGATATACACTAAGATCGTGCTTATTTTTTTCAATACAAGCTTTATGAAATCATAATTAACTGTAATAATAGCATTTTAGGTACATTAGATAAACACTAAGCGTCATGCTTATTTTTTCAATATAAGCTTTATAAAATCATAATTAACTGTAATAATAGTATTTTAGGTACATCATGTTCCCCATGGAACATGGAAGGCCGAGGTGGATCTGTTCATTGGTCTCTATACCATTAAAATTCTCTTTTTTCTCTTATTCTATATTCTCTTATTTTCTATTTTATCAGTAATTTTTTGAACAATTCACACCCCCAGAACAAGACTATCGTGACTCAGGAAAATATACTTTCGCGTTATATGCATGATCAGATTCTCGGTAGTCAACTCTTTACAGTGCCAAAGTATTGTTACTCTAAATCTCATAAGAGATATTATCACATATGTTATTAAGGAAGGAATAGTATTGCATCCATGAAATCTCATCGAGTTGCTCAGTGCAATAGTATCCCATTTTGAGTTGTGTTAGGTTAGGTTAGGTTAGTCTTGAATAGAGCTCTGTGCTTATAGCAAGCAATACCATCGTAACTAAACATTTCTCAATTACATGATTATTTTTGTTCATGTACAGATTGAACCTTTTTTTTCAACTTGAGTAATGCTTAATTTTTTTTTTCATCATTAAATATAGTTTTTATCTAAACATATTTTAGTTTTAATGAATAATTTAATGTTGTTGCAGATTGAAAACTTCAAACTTGTTTTCCCACAAAATCTTTTTTGAGTTGCGATTGTCTTGTTCTGGGGGTGCGAATTGTTCAACGTAAATGCATTATTTCATATACACATACATTATACATATAGATTGTTTCATATAGATTTACATAATTTCATATACATTATAATCTTGCTCCAGAATCATTGCAAATTCAGATCCCTCCAAACTCTCCTGCCATCAGGGATCCCCTTAATAAGTAGTAGACTACTCTTACCTGTCAATTGGGAAGTGAAGTGTCTCGAGCGAATTTCCAGCACTGGAGAACTTTGAGAATCGCGATAAAAAGGAAATAAGGAAGCATAACGATCGCCCCGAAAATTGAGCGAAGAATGAGGAAATCATCAGAGCTGCGTGTCAGTGGCAGATCGTAGGAGGAGAAGGAGGAAGAGGAAGAGGAGGAGGAGGAGGAGGAGGAGGAGAAGGAGAAGGAGGAGGAGGAGGAGAAGGAGGAGGAGGAGGAGGAGGATGAGGAGGAGGAGAGAAAGAAGAAGAAAAAGAGGAAGAAAAAGGAGGAGAGGAAGAAAAAGGAGGAGAGGAAGAAAAAGAAAAGACGCAGAAGAAGAAGAAAAAAAAGAAGAAGGAGAAGAGAGACGAGGAGAAGTAAAAAATGAAGAATAAGAAAGAAAAGAAGAAGAAGAAAAAGAAAGAGAAGAAAGAAGAGGAGGGGGAGTAGAAAAAATGATGGAGAAGAAGGAAACGAAGAAAAAGGAGAAGGAGGATGAGTAGAGGAGGAAGAAGGAAAAAAAAGACAAGCAGTAAAATAATGTAGAAGAAGGAGGAAAAAAAGAAGAAGAAGAGGAAGAAGGAGAAGAAGAAGAAGGAGAAGAAGAAGAAAAAGAAGAGGAGGAGGAGGAAGAGAAGGAAAAGAAAGACGAGGAGTAAAAAAATGAAGAAGAAGGGAAAGAAAAAAAGAAGAAACAGGAGGAGTAGAGAAAGAAGAAGAAAAACTGCAAGAAGAAGAAGAAGGTGGAGGAGGAAGAGGAAGAGAAGAAAGGCGAGGAGTAAAAAAATAAAGAAGAAGAGGAAGAAGGAAAAAAGAAGAAGAAGGAGGTGGAGAAGTAAGAAAATAAGAAGAAGAAAGAAAAGAAAGAGAAGGAGTATAAAGACAAGGAGAAGTAAAAAAATGAAGAAGAACAAGAAGAAGAAGAAGGAGGAGAAGAAAGACGAGGAGGAGTAAACAAAAATAAAGAAGAAGAAGAAGGAGTTGAATAAATTGGGAAGAAGAAGGAAAAGAATAAGAAGAAGAAAAAGGAGAAGGAGGACAAGGAGAAGTAAAAAAATGAAGAAGAACAAGAAGAAGAAGGAGGAGAAGAAAGACGAGGAGGAGTAAACAAAAATAAAGAAGAAGAAGGAGTTGAATAAATTGGGAAGAAGAAGGAAAAGAATAAGAAGAAGAAAAAGGAGAAGGAGGTGGAGAAGAATGACTAGGAGTAAAAAAAGAATAAGGAGTAAAAAAAAGAATAAAAAAAGGAGTAAAAAAAATGAAGGAGAAGAAGGAGAAGAAAGACTAGGAATAAAAAAAAGAAGAAAAAGGAGGAGGAGGAGGAGGCGGAGGAAGAGGAGCGAGGAGGAGGCGGCCTTGCAATAAAATGTTAATACTTTGGACGGTCCTTGTTTAGGGTGGTGAAGGGTGGTTGGGAAATGAATGAGAGAGGGTTGAGCAAGTGTGTGGGAGAGAGAGAGTGAATGAGAGAGAGGATAGCGAGCAAGAATCAAAGAACACACAGAACAGAGTGAAAAGAAGAGCCGTGAAGGAGAGTGTCCTTTTCCTTGTAATTGAAATACCGTAAGGGTGTGGATTGCAGTAGAGTAGGAGGGGACCAATCTTCACTACCATTTTCTTTTCTTTTCCTTCTCAATTTATTTACTCCTTTTCCTTCTTCTTCTTCTTAATTTTTTTACTCCTCGTCTTCCTTCACCTCCTCCTCCTTCTTATTCTTCTTCTTCTTTTCCTTCTTCTTCTTCATTATTTTTTTACTCCTCGTCTTTTCTCTCATCCTCCTTCTCCTTCTTCTTCATTCATTTTTAATCCTCGTCTTTTTTCTCCTCCTCCTTCTCCTTCTTCTTCATCATTTTCTACTCCTCGTCTTTTTTCTCCTCCTCCTTCTCCTTCTTCTTCTCCTCAGTTTTTTCTCCTCTTTATTATCCTCCTTCTCCTTCTTCTTCTTTTCCTTCTTCTTCATTATTTTTTACTCCTCGTCTTTTTTCTCCTCCTCCTTCTCACTCTCCCTCTTCTTCATCATTTTTTACTCCTCATCTTCTTTCTCCTCCTCTTCTCCTTCTTCTTCTTCAGTTTTTTCTCCTCTTCCTTATCCTCCTTCTCCTTCTTCTTCTTCTTCTTTTCCTTCTTCATCATTATTTTTTTACTCCTCGTCTTCTTCTCCTTCTTTTCCTTCTTCTTCATTAATTTTTACTCCTCGTCTTTTTTCTCTTCCTCCTTCTCTTCTTCTTCTGCAGTTTTTTCTCCTCTTCCTCATACTCCTTCTTCTTCTTTTCCTTCCTCATCATTATTTTTTTTACTCTTCGTCTTTTTTCTCCTCCTCCTTCTCCTTCTTCTTCAACATTTTTTACTCCTTGTCTTTCTCCTCCTCCTCCTTCTTCTTCGTTTTTTTCATCTTCATTTTTTTTACTCCTCGTTCTTTTTCTCCTCCTCCTGCTCCTTCTTCATCTTCAGTTTTTAATCCTCGTCTTTCTTCTCCTCCTCCTCCTCCTCCTCTTCCTTCTTCTCCCCCTCCTCTCCCGCCTCCTACTCTTCCTCCTTCTTCTTCTTCTCCGCCACTTCCTCATACACCCCCCTTCCACATCCAATCCTCTTCCACCTCCCCCTCTCATTCCTCACTCCTCCTCCTCCTCACCGTTTTCTTTCTTCTTCATTTTTTTACTCCTCCTCGTCTTTCTTCTTCTTTTATCTTTGGTCTCTTACCACCATAGCTCTCCCGCCTTTTCGTGCCCGATTACTTTCTTTTCTGTCTCTTTTCCCCGCACTGCACACGCCCTTCATCGCTTGATATCTCTGATAAGATTTGTGAGAGTGGTGGGTGTGTGAGAGACAACAACGAAGACCACGCTGCAATGCAAGAGAATATTCCATTCGCCATTTAACTCCTCGGTCCTTACCTTCCTCCACTTGCCCCTCATCATCACTTCTGACCGTAAATAAAATTCCTACTTCTTCTTTTCTGAGGGAGGGAGGCCGTCTCCCCTATCAGGACCTTGAGAGTGGAAATCACTTCCATCTAGTGTCCTCAGCCATAATCGTACTCTTGCTTTTTCTTCTTTTTCCATTTCTTCCTCCTTTTCTTCTTCTTCTTCTTTTACTTTTCCTTTTTATTTTTCTTTCTCTTCTTCTTCTTCTTTTTCTTCTACTTTTTCTTCTTCTTTTCTTTTTTTCTTGTTCTTTTTTCTTTTTCTTCGGCTTCCTCTTTATTTTCCAACTCATCCTTTTTTTCTTTCTCACTTGACAGCATCTCTTCTTATCTTCTTCTTTCATTATCTTTCTCTTTTATTATCTTCTTCTATCTAAACTGCTTCCTCTTCTCTTTCTTTTTCATCTTGTTCTCCTACCTTTGCTATTCGTTTTCTCCACCTCCTCTTCACCATTTCTCATTCTTCTTTTTTTCTCTCCAGAATTACCTCACATCGTCTTCTTATTCCTCTCTTGTCTAGATCTTTTTCTGCATCCTCCTCTTCCTCTCCCTCTTCCTTTTCCTCTTCCACTTCCACCCCTTCCCCTCCCCGTTTCCACTTCCCCTTACCCTTTCTCTTCCTTTTCCTCTTTTTCATCCTCTTCCACATCCTCTTTCTCTTCCTCTACCCCTTTCCCTTACCATTTCTCTCCTTTTCCTCTTCCACTTCCTCTTCCCCTTACCCTTTCTCTCCTTTTCCTCTTCCTCTTTCCCTTCCTCTTCTCTTGGCCCTTCCCATTTCCCTTCTTCTTCATCTTTCTCTTTCTCCTCGACGTCCTCGTTTTCGTTCTAGTCCTCGTCCTCTTCTTCTTCTTCTTCTTCTTCCTCTTCCTCTTCTTCCTCTTCTTCTTCTTCCTCTTCTTCTTTACCTCTCCTTAATTTTCTACATTTTCTTCATCTTCTACTACTTC